>APFE030196467.1:96009-132415 GCA_000404065.3 Pinus taeda
CCACCTTAATTTAAAAAATGAGTTGGGCCCCTTCATCATGAACAAGAAGGAAGGATGGGAAGCTGCAGACTTGATCCTTAAGGACAAATACAAGCTGTCCTATAGTTTTCGATGGGTCCATTATGACCCTCAAGTTTTCATCACTGCTAGGAGAAATAAGTATAGGCTCCTGGCTGTTAAGCATTGCCACTACCCACACATAGAAAAATATGCCAACTTACAAGAATGGCAGCTGGACACTCTAGTTGAGAGCTTAACTGAAGAAGAAAGAATGCTTAAAAATATGAAAGAGCTTGAGAATACAATTGACCTGGATTATGTGCAACAGGTACCTTTCAGACCGCCTCACTCGGTAGGAGAAGGGACCTCGGTTACAAGGACTGCACCACAGGCACCTTCTACAACAACAACAACAATAGACAAAGGCAAAGGCATAATGGGTGTAGAGGATGAAGCAGGAGAGGAACAGTCAGCCCCTCAAACAGAGCAGCTGAAAGAGCAGCAAACAGAGAAGATGAAAGAGCAACAAACAGGGCAGCAACAAGGACAAACTGTTCTGCCACAGACTGGGCTGCCAGAAACCCCCATAGTGCAAACACCACCACCTCAAACTGAGCCATTGACTACCCTAGTTTTGCAGACCCCAGCACATGAAGAAAGGGGAATAAAAAGAGAAAGAGAAGAGTCCACTCCTCTCAGTGGATCCTCCCACTAGCGAGAAGCCAAAAGGCAAAGGGCAGACTCCCTAGAGGTGGAAGACATTACTGAAGATGTCTTGAACAGTACGGCAAAGGACAGGGAGGGCAGCCAGCACACAGGGACAGACTCCTTTCAGCAGGAGCAAACTTTACAGATTGGCTTGGAGGTGTCCTCTCCATCACAACAAAGCAAGAAGCCCAAGAGCACCAAGGCTTCTTTTAAGCAAATAAAGGCTCAGAATGAGCTATTGAGGGCTGAGGTATACAAACAGTTCATAGATGCTACACCAACCCAGCAAGAGAGACTGATGTCTGTTTATGACATCCAAGAAGAAAAAATGATATTCAGTCATTTTAAGCCCAAAGGGCCGCAGCCTAAGACAGCTGCAGATTTCATAAAGACAGGGTGGAGGTCCTAGCTAAAGACATACATCCCATGGACCAGATTGAACTCCACAAGCAGACTGGGGAGATGGTCTATGCCACCTTGGTAGAAAAGGCCACATTGGCCCATGAGCTGAAAGAGTCCTTAAAGAACACCAACACTCAACTAGATTTTGAGAGGATGTCCTCTAAGGCCAAGGACAATAGAATAAAGTCTCTTGAGGATATCATTATTGATCTAGGGCATGATCCTAGTGATCTGACAGGTGTAAAGGCCCTCATGAAGAAGAAGGATGATGATCTCAATGCATTGAAGAAGAGATTGAAGCTGCAGCCCACCGAGCACCCTCAAACAGCTGAGCTTCAAAAGCAAAAACAGGCTGAGGACCAGCTAGACCTCTTATTGCAGCAGGATAAGAGGATCCCTGAATTGGAGGAAGAGCTGGAAGGAGCAATACAAGACAAACAAGGAGAATCTACTTCCCAAGCTCCTCCAACTACTTCCACAACAGCAGCAACATCAGGGGCAGCAGTGGCCCCCACAACAGAAGCAGTAGGCACATCAGCAGCCCAAGAGGATAATCCAAGTATAGAGGAATTGACCAAGGTTGTCAAAGAGATGGAACTCCAGGCCAATGAAATAAAGAAAGCCAAGGAGAAATTGGCAGAGCTAGATTCCAAATATGACAAGTCTAAGGTAACTGTGGCAGAGCAGGGCAGAGAAATAAAGGCCCTCAAGGACAAGATAAAGGCCTTAGAAAAAGAATTGAATCTAGAAACAACCATGGCCGAAATAAAAAGGATATTATGGGCCAAAATAGGCAAATACATCACCCAACAATGGAAATCAATAAAAACGATACATCAGCAGATGGAATTGCTGGGCCAAGCACATATAGAAATCAATAAGGCCAAAACACTGCCGGGAAATAGACCAGAAAAGGCCAACAGAATAATAGACTTCCTAAACAGGCAGGAGCAGGAGGAACTGGCAGCCATAGGTATTCCCAACAGAACAGAAGCCATTCTCACTGCCAAGAAAGTGCTCACTCTCAGGAATTATGTACAAGATGTGGAGAGGAAGTGCTATGAGATCACAGCAGATGTGGAGGAATTCAAGGTCAAGTTGGTAAAACTGCAAGCAAAAGGCCTGCCCAGCCTCCTAATTGGTGCAGGAAAATTAGTCTCCCAGGATCAGTTTGCCAACATAATGGCAACATATATTGAGAATCAGATTACTGCATCTAGCAATACATCTGAACAGACAGGGCCTCCCTCAGGGTAGAGTTTATATGATAAACTGCGAGGCCTATTCTTTATTGAAAATGAAGTGAACCACCTTTTTGAGACTCCTCCTAATTTTTATAGGTATACAGAGGCCGATGAGACCTTAATAAAGATTAGGAGGCATCAGATGCCTAAGGAAGACTGGTGGCAAGCAATGCTTCAAATTCTGCCACGGTAGCTCCAGTTGTTCGGTCACTGCCAGCTCCAGGTCAATACAAGAAAAAAAGAAGGATAAAGTGAGCATTAAAAGCAGCTGAATGCTGACTCAGCATGTAGACTATGACGGCTAGCCAAAAGATAAAGAAATGCGCAAATTTTGGCGGTGTACCCTTAGCCAACTCCAAGAGCCACCAAGTCAGCAGTCTCTAACCATTTTCTGACAGCTAAGGGACTAAAAGTGATTACAGCATTTACTCTCTCAGCAGCTGCACTCCAGCAGTTGGTTGAGCATTTATGGAACATTTACTCTCCATTCAGATATTTTCTTATGTAAATTTTGTATATATACTCCCCTTAGTAACGCATAAGTGGTTGGTAATTTTTACTCTGAGGCATGTATACTCTGTACTTTCAGAAAAGTTTAATACAAAGGGCAATTTCAGCTCAATGATTTCCTGGAACTCTGGTGTCTTGTTGATAATCTAAGTGCTGTCGCAGAATCCCTATGTTGTCTGGTGGAATGATATGTTTTCTTTAAACTCTGTTCTGTTTCCCTATGTTATTTCATTTTCATGTTTCCATCATATCTGGCAATAAAGAAAAAGAATAGTTCAGGACATGTTTCTTCACACCCTGTGCTCAATCTTATATTGTTGTAAATGTTTTCTTCAGGATTAAAACAGACATGAATTCTTAAATTCTCATGTTATATTTAGTTCCATGTTGTGAATGTTATCTAGAAATACTTAAATGCTTCCAGGTAACAATTGCTTTCTTTTCATATCAGTTTATAGAAAGATCCTTAATTACCTTTCTTATACTGAACATATCATACCCAAACTCAATTTCAAAGCATTATTCCTCAGACAATTATCTCGCTCTGCAGCTTTCATTACAGGTATCAACACAGCACACCAAACCAAAGGACCACTGACTCCATTGCCCAATGTCATGCAATATTCTGGTAAGAGCATACACGTTTTGACTGAACCTTTCCAACCAAACAATTAAACCAAAGTTGAGCTTCACATCTAGCCTAAAATACCATCAGAACAGAGACAAATTATAAAGAGAGAGCCCTCTCTGATTACAGCTTGGCTAGAAGCTGCAATCCAAAGATTGGTTAGTGGTTACCCCGGCCGTATTCCCTTAGAGTCAAAGGGAACAACCTGGGTGTTAACATACTCCAATATCTTGAATAGTATACTGAAAGGAAATGGAGATTAGATTCATCCACTTGACTCCTCCTTTCTTCTCACCCAAATCCTTTATCAAATTGAGGTGCCCTACCAGAATCCAACTGTTTTTTCCCAAAATCTCCTTCAGTTGTCGAAACTACTAATAAAGGTGGCCTTTGTCCCTGATAGAGTAGGACCATAAACCCCTGTTAATCAAACCTTTTCCACAGAACCAATACATTCAAATTGACTTGAAAGGGTATTTGGGTAGGAAATCTAGTTACCAAAAGAGATATATTTGGAGTCCCAAAGGATTCCCAAGCCCCCTACATTACCCCTTGGATCCAGTGCTTTGGATTTCACTAAGTTTATCCTGTGTTACCTTAGTTTCCCACATGACTAAGATGTCTGGTTTATCCTATTGAATTTGTTCCTTTAATTACCTCAAATTACCCTTTGAGTTGAGGCCTCTTATGTTCCACGAGACCACCTTCATTGAGGAGGGGTGGTTTGAGAGTGCTGGCAATATTCCGTGAGGACAATTGCTTGTCATCAGTTAACTAGGATAAACCCTGTTACTTTGATCACTTCACTGTTGGGTCCTCTACCTTTCTTCCTGGATCTCGAGTTGGATTAACCTTGCCTGGTGGGCAATTTTTCTTCTCATATTTCCAAATCCATTTGGGAAGGGGATTCTCTAGAGGCTTGACGTTGTTCCCAATCTTTATAGATCATATGGAATTGATCTATCAAATATTGATGGATTTTTGCCCATCCATCTTTTTCCTAGTTTCACAGGAAAGCTACCATAAAACTTTCATTGGAGTTGAGTTGATCCATTTTGTCCTCATTCTCAAGGGTTTTTTGGACTTGGGAAAGAAATTGCTTGATTTCCTTGCATGTGGATAGCTCTTCTGGTGTTTTTCATTTCCTTGGTTGTTTGTTTTTAGGATTTTCAAGACCCGCCTCCACCTCTTGCGTTGCTTGAGATGGAGACATAGCTACAGGTGCTTTTGGTTGATCTTTTCACCTAGATCCATGAGGAGAGAAAAGCAGTTCCCACAAGGAGAGCTTGGGGCTATCAGAGTAGGGGGCATTGGAGCCTGACAAGGGGGACCTTTGATGGTTGGAGGGTGTTGCCAAAGAACTTCCAAGAAGCCATCAAAGGAGGGATCAACCGGAGTAGTTGTCTCTTACGACCATTGAGGGAAGTTGCAAAACAAGTATCCATATTTATGACAAATTTTACGCTCATAGTCCAGTGGTTGAGACAAGAATTCATCCTTATACTCAATTTGCATTGAATCTAGGAGGGGTTGTGAGATGTTCACGTAAACAAAAATCCTGGCATAGGAAGAGAACCGTCAACATCTAGTGATCTTTAAGACTTGAACAAAGTTTCATATGGAATTGCAAATCAATTCTAGGATGTCCATCTCCAAAAAATCCTCTAGTAGAGAGTAAATTTAGATCCAGATGGGTATAGCTAAGAACTGTTCCTTCTCTAGATTGTAACAGGGTTCCTAGTGCCTAATGAATAACCCTGTGTTGTTCATGAAATATGACCCATTATCCAAAATTTTCTTGCGGACTTCTAGATACTCAAAGATCACTGTGAAGAAGCCTTTTACTTGGAGGTGTAGGTCACATTGAGCTTTTTGCTGCCATTCAAGCTGGATCCAGTGGAGAATATCTAATTCTTTGGGCCAAATTCTCGTAAATTTATAGATTATTACATGATCTTTCATAAATTTCCGAGATTGTTCCAAGTGGTGATTAGGGATCATAACTCGCAGGTTTTTTGTTGGATTTGTCTTGGGTGTGGAGCCTTATAATCTTGTTTATTCATAGGTATCACCATGTTGGACCCAAGTTCCTAACGAGGCGACAACATCGCTCATTTAATCGTCGTCATAGAGGAAACACCCCCGAAGCTAAAAATAGATGAAAAATTACCTTGCAAAATATTGTAATTTAGTCTAAGCCATTCATTAGCAGGGTGTTATGATAATAGAAGTTATGTTTACTTTACTGTTTTTTTCCCTAGAAGGAAATCCCTCGATTTATATGAGGGAATCGTATTGCGACTATGTCTATATACATTATGGGTGAAAAAGAGAGAGGAAATTATGTGAGAGTGAAGAGGAAATTATAGAGGGCTTGCTGAAGGTTTTATCTCTTCATTTTTCTAGATAATATAAAGGAAGGACTGGTTGTTTCTCCTTGGACGTAACCCAAATTGGGTGAACCATGTATATCTGTGTCTCTCTTGTTTTATGTGTTTTCTATGTTTGTGTTCCTGCAATATTTTATGTGTTCCATTGCTCTGTAATATATAATTTTATAATAAATGGTATCAGAGCTGAAGGTATATTTAGCTAATAAAATCACAGAAGAGAAGGGTTAGAATGGGAGCAATGGCGAAAAAATAAATAAGCTGACGAGTATGAAAAAATAAATAAGCTGACGAGTATGACAGATGCAGAATGGGATATTCTCGACACAAAGCCACTTTAAACAATATGGTTGTGCCTGGTGGCATCAGTAGCATTTGATACTTCAAAGGAAATGATAACAAAGGGCTTAATGACAGAATTGGCCAATGAAAAACCCTCAGCCTCAAACAAGGTATTTATTAGGAAAATTTTATTTAATATGAATATGCCAAAAGCTGGATCTGTTATTGATCATTTAAATGATTTTAATACAGTTACTAGTCAATTAAGTTCTATAGGGGTAAATGTTGATGATGAAGTTAGGGTTCTATTATTTCTATGTTCATTGTGAGAAAGTTGAAATGGTTTATTTATGGCTATTAGTAACTCTGTCTCTAAATCTAGTAATTTAAAGTTTAATGATGTTGTCAGTGTCATCCTTAGCGAGGAAATGCAACGAAAAAGATATGATGAGACATTAGGTAATTCTTTCACTGCACTGACTAGGGGAAGAGAAATGGAAAGAGGAAAGAGCACATCATATCTCAGTAAGTCAAGGAAAGGAATATCCAAGTTGATAGCGGGGATAGTGTGCTGGAAATGCGAGAAGAAAGGAAACCTAAAGAAATATTGTAAGTCTCAGAAGGGAAAAAGAGAAGACACACAACAAGAAAAAAATAATGAAGTGAATGTGACAGGTGATGTGTTGCAAGATGCTTTGATTCTTTCACTGGAAAATATTATTGATGCATGGGTGGCAGATTCAAGGGCCTTATTCCATGCCACAATGTATAGGAAACATTTTCATGATTATGTTCTAGGAGATTTTGGACAGGTTCGTCTAGGTGATGATAAACTGTGTGAAATCATTGGAATGTGTAAGGTTTTTATAAAATAATAGAATGGAAACCAATGACTATTAAAGGAGGTAAGACAGTTCCAGATCTAAAGAAAAACTAATTTCATTAAGGGAGTTAGGTGGTGAAGGTCGTGTGACTACTTTTACAAATAAACTTTGGAATGTCACTAAAGGAGCCATGTTAATAAAAAAAAGAGAAAAGGTTGGTACATTATATTTATGTAATTCTATTTCTAATTTTGTTAATGTTTTAACCTTCATATGAGCAAATACAACATCATGGCATCATAGGCTCAGGCACATGAGTGAGAATGGGATATATTTTTTTCACTCGAGAAATTTGTTGCTAGGTTTGAAGCATGTCGATTTGGATTTCTATGAGAATTGTGTTTATGGAAAATAGAAGAGAGTTAGATTTTCGAGAGTTGGGAAATAAAAGAAAAGTGAAAAATTAGAGCTTGTGCTTACATATCTATGGGGACCTTCTCAAGTATCATCTCTATGGATCTCACTATTATGTTACTTTTACTGATGATGCAACGAGGAAAACTTGGATTTATTATATTTAGAACAAATCTGATGTATTTGATACTTTCAAGAAATGGAAAGCTTTGGCTAAGAATGAGACATGAAAGAATTTGAAGTGTTTCATATAAGACAATGGAGGATAACGTTGCAGCAAAGATTTTTATAAGTAATGTTCAAAGCATGGAATTTGCAGAGAGAATATAGTTCCAAGAACACCATAGGAAAATGGTGTGTTAGAAAGGATGAATAGGACAATGATGGAGTGTACAAGGTGCATGAGATTACATGTAGGATTTCCTTTACAATTTTGGGAAGATGTTATAGATAGTGTTGTCTATATAATAAACAAAGGGCCCTCAAGTTCTTTGGATGGTGGTATTTTAGAAGAGGCATGGACAGAAAAAAATGAAAACTACTAATTTTTAAAGACTTTCGGTTGTGAAGCCTATGTCCACATTAATAAAGAAAATAGAAGAAAGCTTAAGGAAAAATCAAAGAAATGCACCTTTATTGGATATGGTGTTAACAATTTTGTTTATCGCTTATATGATTATGAAAAACACAAATCATTAGGAGAAGAGATGTCATATTCAATGGAAATGTCTTGTATAAGGATATTATGTAGGAAAATAAACAGGAAAAAGAAAATGGAGAATACACAATGCTTGATGAGATCACTAAAAAGATAAAGGTGCCTAAAAATCATAATGATCAATATCCACAAGAACAAAAACTATCACAACAACAATAGGCACCTCAAAGACTTGAAAGTGGTATCAGAAGATCTACTAGGATAAGCAGACCCCCTGAATGCTACTCTCCTTCATTATATTATGTATTGTTGACTGATTCTGTTGAACCAAAATGTTATGAAGTAATGCAGGTAGAAACCAGGAAGAAGTGTGATCTATCCATGAAAGAAGATATGGATACATTGGTACATAACAAGACTTGGGACTTAGTTAGCTTACTTGCAAGTAAAAAAATATTGCAGAATAAATGGTTTATAGGTTGAAGGAAGAATATGGAGGTAGAAAAAAGTATAAATCTAGAATTGTGGTGAAGGGGTGGGCACAAAAGAAAGTTATAGACTTTAATGAAATATTTTCTCCTATTTGTTAAAATGACTTCAATAAAAACTAGTTTAAGTCTAGTAGCAAGAGGAGATTTGCATCTTGAGTAGTTAGATGTAAAGATAACTTTTCTCCATTGGGGATTTGGAGAAAGAGATCTATATGCATAAGCCATAAGGGTATTAGGTCAAAGGGAAGTAGAAATGAGTATGTAGGTTGAAGAAGAGTTTGTATGACCTAAAACAGCCTCCAAGGTAGTGGTATCTAAAATTTGACAGGTTTATGTATGAACAAGGTTATACTAGATGTCACTCTAATCATTGTGTTTATCTCAAAAGGAAAAGTTATGACAACCATATTATATTATTATTGTATGTAGATGACATGCTTGTTGCAGGGTTTAACAAGCAAGAAATAAATGTGCTCAAAGGAAAATTGGAAAATTCATTTGCAATGAAGGAATTGGGTTTTGTGAAACAAATCCTTGGTATGAGATTAACTAAAGATGGGAAAAATCACAAATTAACATTGTCTCAGAGTGAGAACATACAAAAGGTGTTGGCAAGGTTTAATATGAAGAATACAAAACCAGTTACTACACCTTTGGCTAGCCATTTCAAATTAAGGAAGGAGATGTGTCTCGAGACTCAAGAAGAGATGTAATATATTTCTAAAGTTCCATATGCATCAACTGTTGGAAGCTTAATGTATGCAATGTTTTACACAAGGCATGATATTACACATGCAATGGGAGTTGTAAGTAGGTAAATAAAAAATCTAGGGAAAAGACATTTGATGGCAGTGAAATGGATTCTCAGGTATTTAAGAGGTACCAAAAATCAAGCATTATGCTTTGGTGGTTCAAACATTGCTCTACAGGGATATGTTGATGATAATTTGGCAGGCAATAGAGATAAAAGGAGGAGAACCACAGGGTATATGTTTACTGTAGGTGGAACAACTGGCAGTTGGTTTCCAAAAATGGAAATTATTTTTGCACTTTGAATGACGAAAGCAGAGCATGTTGCTGCTAAAGAGGTTAGTAGTGAAATGATTTGGCTGCAAAGGTTTGTGGATGAATTGGGTAAGAAGAAGGAGATGGGCAGGTTATATAGTGATAGCTAGAGCGTAATTCATCTTGCAAAGAAATCAACATTTCATTCCAAGACTAAACATATACAAATCAAGTACCATTTCATACGGTCAGTGTTGGAAGATGGACAATTGAAGCTAGAAAAGATACAGACTAGCCAAACTCCTACATATATGTTAAAAAAAGTTGTAACCTGGGAGAAATTGAGTTTTTTCTCAGTTTCAATTGGTCTTCAATTATGAATATGAAGATGAGAAATAACCAGGTCCAAATTGGAAGCAATGTCTTACAAATTAAGAAACAATGAAGGTGCAATAATAAATCTCCAAGTGGGAGATTGTTGGGTGTGGAGACTAATTATCTTCTTTATTCAGAGGTATCACCATGTTGGACCCCAGTTCCTAATAGGGTGGACCCACTTTATCATCGGGGGTGGGGGTCAGTCTAAGAGAGGGGGTGAGGGGGATGGGAAACGAAGGTTCTATGAGCCCCCCCTACTGTGGGTTCGATGGCAGCACCCCTGAAGCTAAAAATATATGAAAATTTTCCTTGTAAAATATTTTAATTTTGTAGTGAGTTTGAACCATTCATTAGGAAAATGATATGACGATAGAAGTTATGTTTAACTTAGGGTTGATTCCCCTAAAAGGAAACCCCTCGATTTATATGACAGAATTGTATTTTGGTTGTCTATATGTGTATTATGAGAGAGAAAGAGAGATGGGACTGTGTGAGGGTGAAGAGATAATAACAATGGACCTGCAGTAGGTTGTATCTCTTCATTTTGCTGCATAATATAAAGGAAGGACTAACTGTTTCTCCATGGACATAGCCCAAATTGGGTGAACCACATATATTTGTGTCTCTCATGTTTTATGCATTTTATATGTTTGTGTAATTTTGTAACAGTTTGGGAGGCATAGACCCTACATTGTAGACTACCATTGAGCTCCCAAATTTGGCGAATCATCCTGCTTTCCCTTTTGCTTCCCTGTGTTGGAAGACAGATCACCAAGAGGGTGATGCGCGCAAGTTACCACAAAGCTGCGGGATGGGGTCGATTACCCTCCCCTAGGTGGGCCTTACATATGCCTACTCAATCGAAGGAGTGCGTTAGGGCTTAGCGTTAGTTGTGTGAGTGAAGCGAATAGGACTGGAATGTGGATTCAAGAGGCTTGAAACCCTTGTAGGGCTACCTCTCCATAGTGATATGCATATAATTTTTCGAAGATTGTAACACAATTTCTCTAGAAACATTTTCCCCTCATTATGAATTACAAGAGTGGAAATATGCATTTGAAAATAAAAGTAAAATAAAATTCATCATAATTATTATTTTAGGTATATAGGCTAATAAATTTTTAAATTATATGTATATATTAAGTTATTAATTAAATAACTTTCAATTAATTACATTGACTAGTGAATCAATTGAATTAACGGTAAAGATCATGATTGATGCCTACTAAGATCTATATGATCCACGAAAAGTAAGGGATGAATTAGAATTCCTTAAAATTTGATTTCTATGGTTTAAAAAAAGTAAGACAAGCACTTCCATGCCACCATAATTTTATTTAGTTAAAACATCAATGAGGTTGGTAGTGTGACAAATATTTTTAAAATTAGATTGAATGTGAGTATAAGATGGAAAAATTAAGAGAGTGCTTTTCATATTCAACCCTTCTAGGATCCCACATGTGAAAAACTCTTTCATCCCATGGTCTTTTGGGAATTGACCAACACACAATTTCAAATTGAAATTTTTGAGAATTAGTTCTAATGTTGGAAATTTTCATTTTCTTCTTAAGATAGGATAATTTTGGTTTTTGTGATTGGGGTTGATTAGTTTCTTATAATATTGCAGTTTCCATGTTTATTTGGATATGCTGCAATTGAATCATATAAAATAGTAGGAGTGTCAAGAGTCTCAAATAGGACCTGGTTTTTATCCCAAACCCAAAGATTTGCAAACTTTATCATTTGAAGTCCATACTAACTTTTCCAGCCTTAATTTATCATTTCTTTAATAATATAATTCTATTTGAGCTAATGATGGATTTCAATTCCTAGATATTTGTATGAAGGTAATAAAAATGGTCATAGTAAAAGGAAAAAATAAACTTATCCTTATTATTCATGTGAAAAATCATGTAAGAGTAATAAATTTCCTTAGCTACACAAATATACCTTGTATATGATGCTAAAACTCAACATATTCAAAATGGTAAGAAAAAGTGGGAATCGGGGATGAGGAGGGATGTCATAAAGACCACCACCATGAGAACAAACACTCCCATCACCAAATCTTTCCCTCATCTTGCACTTCCTTGAAGTAACAAAGAAAACATTAAATTGGTGCCAAGTCACTGAGTGTGGAAGTAAAACCCCCTCCATCTATGATTAATTGGAAGTGGAACTCCCTTGGACCCGAGGAAGGTGTTATTTGTCATTCACCCAATTCCCAAGGTCTATTGTGAAGATGGGGTCACTAAAATCCTATTTTTTTGGTAGCTTAAAATATAAAATATGAAACCCCCATTTTATTCATCTCATCAATAACATTTAATTGATATAAAAATTACTTCAATTGGACTCTCGAATTAGAAGTTATCCCCATTTAATGTTGAGATAATCACAATAGGCCACATCAAAATTGGGTTACCACTTGGCATCCTCGTCACATATTTTTCACACTAATGAGTAGCCCACTTGGAACAACCAAACCAATATAAGGGCCTACCAAATCACATGTTCCTACATCATGTCCATGTGGGCACTTCCATTTCATCTTTGGTGGTGGATACATGACATATTACCCTTACATGTTTGCGAGACTTTCTGTGTTATACACAATTTTATTTGAAGTTCCATCTAGATGTGGTCAATAAACCCACGACTCACCATACTGAGACAACCATTTGTTGATGCCTTTTCTATGTTTGTGAGCAAGTTTGAATATTAGGTGGAAGAAGATGGGCGATGGTATGGTTGTATGTTAGAATAGTGGCCTAATTGACCAATCCTTTTTGGCATTCCCATCACAAGCTACATTTTAAAAAATGGTTCAATGGTAAGTAGTGATTGATGGGTGCTAGTTGGTGTTCTAGTGCTCCATGATCTACAAACCCCCACTATCATCCCCGTTCACACATCATTTTCTATTTTATCACATGAATTGGCCTAATTAAATGATTATACGCATGGTGTTGTGGTTAATGACCAATGTCGACCCATGCCATCTAGTTCTATTGGTGCAAGGTTCTGCTAACATTCCCTAGGTGCCAACCCCGACCATATTCAAAGACATTTTAGATATAGATAAATAAATCATGGCTGGTGTTGTCATGTGGAAATGAAACTACCTCACCTATGCTTGGATATTTGAAGTGTTAAAGCAAATTATGGCCAAAGGGCCTAAAACTTGAGCTCTCAACTATGAGTTCATGTTATGACAAAGGGGACAACACCCGAAAAAACAACTTCTTGGATCTATGTCCCATAAGGTTCTAAAGCTCACTTCCTCAATTACGTAGGGTAACCGAGACAATAAAATTTTTAAGATATAATTATCGATAAACATAACAATAAACTAATTACATATAAATACACACTTTCTCAAATTCGTCCTAAACATAACAACGGAAAACATAGTCCAAGAACGTATTTAAATCATGAGCATACCTAGTATCATCCCAACTCAGGAAGAAAAAAACGTATCGCACAACTAATACATTCATTTAAATTTATAACACACAAGTACTCACACCATTTATGACATGAAAAAATAATCATAGTCCATAATATTTTGTAAAATAAATTGACACTTCTCTGTGTGATTGAAGATGACTGATAACTAAAATATGAAACTCAACTCTCCACCTAGTCGTAGGCCAACTACACTTTAGACTCTCTTGACCTCGAAGTCATATCTAATGTTTGAGGGGTGTTTTCTCAAAGTAAATTCACACCCAAGCTTAGTCAAAATTAGAGGAGAAAGAGAACCACAATGAATCTCTTACTTCCTAAAATCTGAAAAAGGGAGTTACCCAAGGCCCAACTAGGTTATTGTTCAATTATAGTAGACTGAATCCACTATCTAGGTGGTTTAGGAACCATATTTCCAAGGTGAGCACTACAGGAATTTGTAGCCCATTTTCCAAATGGTTTATTAGCTTAACCAATAATCAGTACATGGTTTATCAGCTTCCTTAGAAAGCACTTAGTGGTTTATCAACTCTTTTAACGAGTACCATGCACAATGGATCAACTTACCCTACCTAATATTTTGTTAGTGTTACAATAATAACCCAAGTGGCTTATACTCAACTAAACCTCCCATTAGACATATAGTCTTAGACACACATAGTTCAACGAATTCTCAACACCATATAGGGAATTTCATCCCAATCTCAAGCATTATTCTAGAAAAATGTCATCTAACTCTAGTGTTCCTTGTTGGGTTATATTTTTCCTTCGTTTTCTTCAGTCCATCCACATTTTCCACAATATTTTTCTCTGTCTTCATCTTTCTAGTCTCCCTATTCTCTCCTTTGTTTATGAAATAACTAACTTTCTCCCCCCTTTTTCTATTCTATCTCTTCCTATTTTCCTCCAATCCACTTCACATCGTTTAGATTACTCCTCTTCCCAGGGAATCCATCCTACTTAGCCTTAGCCCATGATGGGGATGGGGAGAAGTAATTTTATTCTTACCCCTAGGCCCACTCCACCACTTAATGGATGTTAGTGTGGTCGTTCCATGGTATGTTAGTGTGTTGCGATTTTAATTTGTTGAGTATGGTATTTCTCACGGCCTTCCACTAACAACCTAACAATCCACACAACCTTCCTTTATAGATCAAGATTCGTGCTCCCTCCATATTTTAGGCATTATTTCAATTATCATAATTTTTTCATATAAGTAAATATATACACACTTACATGTTCACATGAGAATTGTAGCAAAAAGGGTTGTTATGTTGGAGATGTAAATCGTAATGTTAACCTCCTCATGGAGTCCTTCTGTTTATTAAATAGGATGGAGGTTCCATCTCATAGGCCAGATAAATTTTAAAATTAGGGTGTCAAGAAGATTCTATAAGGAATCCAGGGAAAGAACTTGACAAGGAGCATCTAAGTTTAGCTATTACAAACCATTCACAATCCTTCCTCAAGATAGAAGTAAAGGTGGGAATGAAATCATATCAATGTGACACTAATTAATATTAAATCACTATTTAGAATAGTTAAATTATATTTTAGTGTTCACCACATATACGAGGAACAAAAAATATAATTTTCTAAATTAACTTGAGAGGGTCATGCCCAAACATGGTTGGAAATCTATATGGAGATACTAGATATGGAGGGTCACTCCCATGTAACTAGGTTGGAGGATATTAAGACCCTCATAAAATCCCAACTATATCCTCTCAGATATGTAAGGGACCAATGGATCCAATCGCACTACTTAATGTAATGACAGGGGATGAGTGTACAAGGGAACACCACTAAATTTAGGAAGATGGATATTTTTCTAGTTGTCTCTCTCATGAGCTCTAATATACTCCTTAAGTATGTGGGGGGCATACACAAACATCTATGAAGGTATGTGATGTTTCTCAAACTAATATTAGTGGATGAGGCTTGTGTGGAGACACAATACTAAAAAAGCATGAGACAAAATAAAGGGTGTTCAAGTGGTTTCAAATGGACAGAGCATTCAAAATCCTATAAGGAAGGGAAGATGAAATGGAAAAGAGGAAAGGAAAGGAAGGAAAAAAACTACACATTTGTGCAAGTGTCCTAACAATGATTAAAATCATTGCAACATTGATTTCCACACAAAGTAGAAGTTTTAAAAATTACGTTGAGTGCTAATCTCTATGAACTAAGAAAAGGATGGGAAGAAACATAATCTTCTTACTATATATTTGAGTAATCAAGTGGAAACTAGATCCAATATGGAGTACAATATCGCTTGAATCTTAGTACAAAATTGGGTTATTTTTTGTATCCTTTCATCATCAAAAAGAGAAGGATATTACTAAGATCTTCCATGTTAAGGTACAAATCTAAAATACCAAGTTTGATGCACTCTTTGACTTAGGTTCATGAGATAATGTCAAAGTATAAAATTTGATTAAAAAAATGTATCTAAGGCTTGAGATAATCCTAGCCCATATCTAATCCATATTTTATCATTATATTTCATTTTATCCATCTCCATGCTTTTAGATTAGAAAAGGTGGAGAAATCAACTCACAAGAGCTTTTTACTAGTGGGACCCAATTTGGAAAATGGTGTATGAAACGTTTTAGAAGGATTTTAATGCTTTAAATGACATTTTTTCGAGAGGGGGGTTGGGAGGGGTGGGTGGGTGGATTTTCCACTTTAATGGGGCATAATTTGTTCCCATTTTAGACACAAATACCTTTATGATGATATGAGAGTCACCTCAATTAGTGTTTGTATAAAAAGGTTATGCCACTCAGAAGTTGGCCTTGCTGTTTTGTCCATTATAATTTGAGAGGATAGCACGCCATCCCCAATATTCATAGAAAAGGTGATAGACACATGATCATCATGACAACACACTATAAAACCAGATTGGCCAAAGAAAGACTGTTGGACAAACATTTAAAGTTTTCATGGGAGAATTTATGGGGAGGATGGCGATTATAGGCAAGTTCCATAAGGGTTTAGGGTAAAACCCTAGGATTTACTGCAACACTTTGTAGGCACCTGGTCTTGGGTACCCGATGACTGATAGTTCAATCACCATTTCCGTTACAGCTGCGTCCATCTCTTTCCGCTGTCGGTTACTGCTTGCTGTTGAGCCTCAAACCTGCACCTTCCTATACACCCTCTTAGCCTTCTTTCTCCACTCACTTCATTCACCCAGTTGTTAAATCATTGCATTATAGTCTAAAAAGGATTGTTTATATGGTTTTCTGACTATACTTATCACTGTTGTTTGGTTTAGTTTTTTTGTTCATGCAGCTGTGGAAACTTGTCAATTTCCGCAGCCAGCACAGGTTTCTGCAGCCAACCCAGGATTCCACAGCTATTTTGTTAAAAGTTGTGCTCCAGGTGTCCTATGAAGAAACGAGCTACATGGGCAAGCTCCAGGTGGCGAATACATGGAACGTGTCCCTTCAAATCGACCAAATCATCCATGGGAGGCCGTGGTCAACCAAAGTCAAAGACAAGGCCAGCCAAAGAGTTCAGCGGTGGCACGTCACTGTCTTTTTAGTATACTTAGGGGGATAGTATGAGGTACAGAAGGAGGTACCCAAGGGAATAATGTAATAATGGAATGGGCCGTAGTAATAAATAAAGTGGTTAACCCATATCATGTAAGCGTCCACAAGTATTTAGAAATAATGTAATAAGCCCATTGTATTAGATAGATGGTATTAATGGAAACATGGTAATGACCCATGGTATTGTATGTGTGTGGCCTATATAGAGGCTAGAGACTCCCCATGGAGAGAGGTCAAGGAATATTGTATGAACAAGCATATGGCTTGTGAAGTGTTCTCCTTCTTTAAGGAGTTGTATGGTGTTGCCTACCTTAAGGGTTTTGGTTAATAAAGAAGCATTTTCATGTTATATTATTAGGTTGATTTTGTTATTTATTGGGTATATTTGCATTATTATATATTTGCAGAAATTTTTTGGGAAGCGAGTTTGTAGATCAGATCTATAATTTCTGGTCAGAAATTTGTAGAATCTAATTGCAAATCTGGGTGTTTTGTGAATAAATACCCAATCTGAAAAAAAAAAAAAAAAATCAGCCAAATCGGAGTCAGAATGAGGGAGATAGCGCTGATTTAAAAATTAGTTGTGTTGTAGAAAGTTTGTGGGGCGGCGAGTTTTCAGATCAGATATGTATGTTCTGGTGCAAAATTTCTAGAATATAATTGCATACCTTGGTTCTTTTTGAAAAAATACCCAATTTCAAAAAAAAATAATGGTTGAATCAGAGTCCGAATGAGGGAGATATCGCTAATTTAAAATTAGCTCTTTTTTCAGAAATTTTTGTGACAGCGGGACAGTTGCAGTGCAAATCTAAAATTTCGGTGCCTAGATCAGGATTTCTATCACATGAGAAGATGCAAATGGTCATTCCATTTCTGAAAATAGGTTATAATAAATATTCTAAGCAATATTGACTGAACTGTGGCCACTTTAAATTTTCACCAAGTAAGTGGTTTTTTTTCGTGTCATCTAACAAGATGTTTTTTACAGGAAAAGATGATAGCCCTACTATTGAAGAATTCATATAGAGTCAAAAGTTCACATATGGGAAACATTGGAAAGCTTTATTATGGCTTGGTTTGCAAGATGAGGCTGCCAAATGGTGGAACTCACTTGACAACAAGCAGTTGTCCAAACTTTCAAATGAAGAATTTGAAAAACTCCTTTTGGGCAAATGGTCTCATGCTAGAAAGCAGGGGAATGAGACATGTAAGGGGTTTCTTTCTAGTGGTATCTCCTTGTTACAAGTTCATGGATGTATTCAAAAGGAGGAGATCATTGTGTCTATAAATCCTACTTGCAAGAAAAATCTTATAAATGTTAATTTGGATAAAAAATTGCAAGTTCCAGCAAAACACATTGAAAACACACAGGTTGATAATAAGGATGTTCAAGTTTATAAAGATTTGAAGATTTGTATGGATAAGTATGTATTGCATTATGATTTTTATGCTTCATATATGGATAGTGTGGATGTTGTTTTGGGATACCCTTGGATGGAATCTGTTGGTACTATCAATATTAATGTACAGAAGAAATTCCTGAAGCTTTGGTATGTTCTATGCTAGAGAAATTTATTTAAATTTTCACAGTTAGCAATCACATCAGCATTAAGATAAACTGCAGATAGAACATAAATATAAATCACAGAAGACAAGCCAAGACAAGAGGGCACGGGATGTGGTTCTAGCGAGGGACAAACCCCATAATGTGTGGAAACCCTTGATCAATTCTTCTTTTATGTTCTTCAAAGTTCAACAGAGAAAGTGAGAGAGATAGTACATTTACAACAGAAGTCAACACTTTGACTTATTTAGATTAGAGCATAGATCATCTCCTATAACGATGAGATTAGTTGAAGACATTCTGCTTCAACTGATCTTCCAAGGTGATGGCTTCACCTATCATAGTGTTGCATCTCGTCACCTTACCATTTAGCACCATCATGTTGCATCATGCATCATCATGCTGCCGATGATCACTATGCTGCCTATGATCTTCATACATCATGCTGCCCATGCATCATGTTTCCCATGATCTCATCTATCATGATACCCATGATCTCATCCATCATCATGCTGCCCATGCTCATATCATCATTCGTTATAATGAAGCCCCATTTATCATCATACTTACCTTGCTAATGTGCCCATCATGCATCTGTCCTTCTGTTGCTTCATCATGCTGCAACATAGTCCTTTTGTTGTTTCATTATACAACCATATGCATATCAGCCTTAGTTGTTTGTTATGGCTTGCAGCCTAGCAAAGCAGCTAGGCTATAGTTGCAGTCCCATTATGTGCTACATATAGGGTTTGCTATGATGTTTCCATGAACAACGTACCTTTCATACAAAACGTATCACTGTCTCATTGACCAGCGTATATATGAATTCATACACAGCGTATCACTATCTCATTGACCAACGTATATATGAAAAACGTATCTATGTCCCATTGACTTGTGTATGTATGTTTCATTGAACAGTGTATCTATGTCTCCATGAACTGTGTATGGGTGCTTCATTGAACGGTGTATCTATTTCTTATTAACCAGTATATATGTCTTCATACACAGCGTATCACTATGGTAGGGTTCCTTCCATCTGTGGCTTCACCATATTACTGTAGCTACCCTTCATATTACTGCAGCTACCCTTTGTGACCTGTTTGGACAGGGTATTAGTATCTATGTTTAGGGCTCTATAGGGGTGTAGTTCATCATTGCGTTTAGAGTATGGTAAGATATCCCTTAACTATGGCTGTGGATAGACCCCTTCTTCTTGCTGTGTGTTGCTTCAGTGTTTTAGATCTAGGGCATCATTTGTACATAGGCCATCCTGTCTTCTATGTGATTTTCCTTCTCCAAAAACCCAAGACGTGGAGAGGAGATCACACATGAAGAGAATGAGTATATCAAATGATTTCAAGTCCTCTATGTTTATACTAAAATGTGGATGATGAATAGACATGTCTATTGGGCTTCTGAGCCTACTAAAGTTGCTAGTCAGCTTGATAATAATTCCATAATCAAAATAAATTTATATCTCCATAAATACTTATCGGAATTGGATGATCTTTAGATCAATCCTACACCTCTCAATGAGAGGGATCCAATAAAAATATCAAATTCCATAAATAAGCTGACCCACATGGAGTTTGGCCCTAGTGGCCAATTTTAACACTCCCTCTCAACTAGGGAGAACTCCATCCACTGATCCATATGTCCGGCTGTACTATCTCCGCCATCAGTGCCCTGCACTACTCTGCCCAGCTCTATTGGCTCTGCTCTACTCTTACTCAACTCTACTCAGCTCTGCTATCTTTGCTGGCTCTGGTCTGCTCTACTTAGCTCTGTTGGCTCTGCTCTGTTGGCTCTGTTCTGCTCTTCTCAGCTCTGCTAGCTCTGCTCTACTTTTCTCAGCTCTGCTGACTCTGCTAGCTCTGCTCTATTCTGCTCTGCTCTACTCTACTCAGCTCTGTTGGCTCTACTCTACTTAGCCTAGCTCTATTGAACTATGAAGAAGAAGAATTGATCGAGAATGTCTCATACCATTCTCCATTGACCCGAAGTCAGTCTTAGAGTGCATACCACTAGTCCTAGACTAGTCTCAACCGACCCAAAGTCAGTGTCATAGTGGGTACCACTCCTACCACTAGTCCTAGACCAGTCCTCTATTGACTCGAAGTCAATCTCAGAGTATGTACCACTAGTCCTAGACCAGTCTCAACTGACCCAAAGTCAGCGTCATAGTGGGTACCACTCCTACCACTGGTCCCAAATCAGTCCTCTACTGACCCAAAGTCAATCTCAGAGTATGTATCACTGGTCTTAGACTAGTCTCAACCAACTTGAAGTTAGCGTCATAGTAGGTACAACTCCTACAACTGGTCCCAGATCAGTATCATTGATCCTAGATCAATGAAGGTCATCCTAGCATAGGGAGTACAGTAGATACAACGATGCATCCATCGGTACTACTATGGTCCCTATCCTCATTTCCCTACTCATTAATTAGATGAGAGGTACTTCCCATGAGTCCCAAACTACATGGGTAGGATGCCTCGACAAGAGAACTTAATCCATCCTATCCACGCAGGAGAATTAATCATCCTGCTACACAATTGCCATGGAGAACACATCATCCAGGCCTCACAGGAGAGCTAATCATCCTACTACATAATCGTCATGGAGAAAACATCATCTAGACCTCACACGAGAACTAACCATCCTGCTACATAGTCGTCATTGAGAACACATCATCTAGACCTCACAGGAGAACTAATCATATTGCTACACAATCGTCACGGAGAACACATCATCAAGACCTCACAGGAGAAATAATCGTCCTGCTACACAATCGTCATGGAGAACACATCATCCAGACCTCACAGGAGAACTAATCATCCTACTACACAGGAGAGCGAATCATCCTGTCCCACAAGAGAGCGAATCATCTTGTTCCACAAGAGAGCAAACCATCTTGTTCACAAGAGAGCAAATCATCCTATCCACAGGAGAGGGAATCATCCTATCCCACAAGAGAGAGAATCATCTTGTTCACAATGCGCACCACCAAGGGAGGGTGAGTCACCCTGTGGTCATATGTTTCTCCAGTAAGAACTGCAAGCCCCCAGAGCACCTAGAGCTCAATGTATGCAACATGTAGGATCCTTTTAGAAGGGTCTCTCAACGGCTACAAGTTGTTTGGGAAAATCACAAATTTGATCTTTCCATGGGGCTCTGACAAAGTGTAGAGACTTGTACATCATCTTCAGTGAAATGGAGCCTCCTTTCTCATAGACTTACCATATCCCAGATAAGGCAGTATCTAATGTCTACCTGCTGGAGAAATAATTGAATACGGGATTCCTCAATAATCGAATCCCACCTCTAGTTGTGACAGAGAATCACAATGGTATTCATCATGTATACTCACTAAATAGTTTTCATAACCAGACTACCCCTTAGGTAGTCATGCTAGCAGCAATATACTCTACCTCGGTGGTGCTCAAAGCCACTGAATTCTGCTTCTTGCTCACCCAGGATATTGAAGCAAATCCCAAGGAGAAATAGCACTGAGAAGTGCTCTAGTGATCCTCCACACTGCTTGCCCACTCAGCATTTGAAATAATTTCAGCAGTGTATCTCAATCCATGAGATATTGTGCCCTGAATATATCTCAAAAGATTCTAAGCACCAATCTAGAGAAGCTCAACCAAATATGAGCTCACCATACTAGCTGCAAAACATATGTTCGAATGGAGGTTCACCAAGAACATCAATGCGAATGAGTTTATGAAACTAAGAGGCATTTCCCATATCAGGTCCAACATCACTACCATGTAACTTCTGAAAGTTAAGATCCTTGAGGTAGTCATAGGCTTGCAGTTTATCTTTCCACATTCAGAATCAAACTCCCTCTGTCTCCTACAAATGAGAGGGTCTACACCTATTAGACATAGGTGTCGGTATGAGAGGCCTATCATCCACAAACTTCGAGTAATGGTTTGGATCGATTTCACTCCTATTGAATCTCAACTTCATCAAACAGCTATCAATCCTCTCATACTATGCCCGAGGTGTTTTGCTTTAAGCCATAGAGGGCTTTCTTCCACCTGCATACATGAGATTCCCAACCATGAATCTCAAACTCCTCTGGTTGTTCCAAACCTGTGGACCTGCTACATGAGGGGAATGGCCCCATCATAAGATTTTCCTTTAGTACATTTCTGACATGTACCTTCATGCTCTTTTTTAATTTAGGCATTCCTGTCACCATCTGACTTACAAACCTCCAGTGTTGTGTCAATGGACATGCTCCCCAGTGGACTTCCAACAACTTGATACAACCCTAAACTCAAAAACATTTTTGAAAAATCTATTTTCAAACATGTACCTTTCCATTAATGAGTGCCACCCTGAAATCTTTGACTTCCATTTCTGAGATGGACATCGGGTTCTTCTTGCGATCAAGTACATAAAAGTGATTCTGGGGTTCTTTGCTTTCTTTGAAGAGACGACCATTCCCTTGATGACTTGCATTATCAATAATTTCTTTGATCATTGAAGATGTCCTTGGAATGATTGTTATCTTCATCAAGAGATGTGTCCTTGTCCTTTGGACACTCCTTCGCATGAGGGCGAAACTTATTGCAATCAAGGCATCTAGCTTTCCTTCCACTCTTAGATTCGAACTTCTCAATGAAGTGATCTTTAGATGGGCCATCAAAAACATCAACTACACCCTTCTAATAATATTCTCTACTCCGACTGCACCCTTTGTGAACTTAGAAGAGAGATGTGGAACCCATTGATCCTTTTGGCTTGTCCCTATTGTCTTCAGTGATTGCTCTTTCACTCTTGCTTGGGCATTGTCTTCACCTCAGCTCTGATACCATGTTAATTTTAGGTATGTTCTATGCTAAAGAAATTTATTTAAATTTTCATAGTTAGTAATCACATCAGCATTAAGATAAATTGTAGATAGAACATAAATATAAATTGCAGAAGACGAGCCAAGACAAGAGGACACAAGATGTGGCGCTATCCAGGGACAAAACCCACAATCTGGGGAAACCCTTGATCAAATCTTCTTTTATGTTCTTCAAAGTTCAGCAGAGGAAGTGAGAGAGATAGTACAATTACAATAGAAGTCAACACTTTGACTTATTTAGATCAGAGCATAGATCATCTCCTATAACGATGAGATCAATTGAAGACATTTTGCTTCAACTGATCTTCCAAGGTGATGGATTCACCTATCATAGTGTTGGATCTTGTCCATTTGCTGCACCTTGACGTGTAGCACCATCATGTTGCATCATGTATCATCATTCTGCTCATGATCACTATGTTTCTTATGATCTTCATACATCATGCTGCCCATGCATCATGTTGCCCATGATCTCATCTATCATGCTGCCCATGCTCATATCATCATTCATTATCATGTTGCCCCATTTATCGTCATACTGCCCTTGCTAATGTGCCCATGATGCAGCTATCCTTCTGTTGCTTCATCATGCTGCAACATATTCCTTTTGTTGTTTCATTATACAACCATATGCATATCAGCCTTAGCTGCTTGCTATGGCTTGCAACCTCGCAAAGCAGCTAGGCTATAGTTGCAGTCCCATTATGTGTTGCGTATAGGGTTTGCTATGATGTTTCCATGAGAAGCGTATATTTCATACACAACGTATCACCGTCTCATTGACCAACGTATATATGAACTCATACATAGCGTATCACTGTCTCATTTACCAACATATATATGAACAACGTATCTATGTCCCATTGACCTGTGTATGTATGTTTCATTGAATAGCGTATCTATGTCTCGATGAACTGCATGTGGGTGCTTCATTAAATAATGTATCCATTGCTCATTGACCAGTATATATGTCTTCATACATAGCATATCACCGTGGTAAGGATCCTTCCAACTGCGGCTTCACCATATTACTGCAGCTACCTTTCGTATTACTGCGGCTACCCTTTGTGACCTGTTTGGATAGCGTATTAGTATTTGCATTTAGGGCTACATAGGGCTATAGTTCATCACTGAGTTTAGACTATGGTAAGATATCCCTTAACTGCGGCCGTGGATAGACCCTTCTTCTTGCTGCGTGTTGATTTTGCGTTTTAGATCTAGGGCATCATTTGCACATAGGCTAACGTGTTTGTTATGTGATTTTTCTTCTCCAAAAACCCAAGACATGGAGAGGAGATCACACATGAAGATGATGAGTATATAAAATTATTTCAAGTCCTCTATATTTATACTAAATCATGGATGATGAATAGACACGTCTATTAGGCTTCTAAGTCTAATCATGTTTTTGGTCGGCTTGATAATAATTCCATAATCAAAATAAATGGATATCTCCATAAATACTTATCGGAATCGGATGATCTTTAGATCAATCCTATACCTCTCGATGAGAGGGATCCAATAAAAATATTAGCTGCCATAAATAAGCTGACCCACATGGAGTTTGGACCCAGTTTCCAATTTTAACAACAACCAAACACAAACATCAAACCAGGTACCAAAAAAATAGGTAAAGTCCAAGAAGGTTGAAGCAAAAAATGTACAAGTATTGATACATCATATGAGGAATACATGGTTGAAGTAATATTGGAAGATAAACAACAATGGAAGGTGCCACAACATGTATCAGATACCAATAAGGCTCCATTAGGTGGTGAATTAGATAAAGATACACTGTTGGTTAAAACTTTAGCATATCACCACCCACATCACCCTGCAAGGAAACAACCAACACGATGGCAGCAAATTAGTCACAAGGAAAACAAGAATTGCATGATAGATAGAGAGGGGTGATGATCCACTCACAACATATCAACACAAAAGAGCCACCAGGGTCAACTTTCATCTCAAGCGAGTGAGACACCAGCTATATCAAGGGTTCACCTTTCTCTTGGATGGCTAGATGTGCATGCATGGTACTTGGAATACTCTTTTGAGGAGATCTTATTATTTTTGTTCTTCGTAGGTTTCGGGGATGAAACATGTTTAAGGGGGGTGGAATTTAGTATACCTAGTGAGGATAGTATGGGGTACAGAGGGAGGTACCCAAGGGAATAATGTAATTATGGAATGGGCCATAGTAATAAATAAAGAGGTTAACCCATATCATTTAAGGGACCACAAGTAGTTAGAAATAATGTAATAAGCCCATTGTATTACATAGATGGTATTGAGGGAACCATGGTAATGACCCATGGTATTGTATGTGTGAGACCTATATAGAGGCTTGAGACTTCCCATGGAGAGAGGTGAAGGAATATTGTATGAACAACCATATGAATTGTGGATTGTTCTCCTTCCTTAAGGAGTGAATGTATGGTGTTGCCCTACCTTAAGGGTTTTGATATCAATAAAGAAGCATTTCTATATTCAAATCTTATTATTTCTTGGGTATATTTGTATTCTCATATATTTGCATGTCAAATCTATAATAGTCTCCAAACCCTGCGTAATTTTTTCCTTCAAGCATTTCAGTTACCCAGTCTGCCTTGCATTCTGAAACTACACAGATGTGTCCTCCGAGGGCCTCATCCCACATCATTCAATGCCTATTGAAATTGTGCAATTGTGTCTCTAAGTGGCCACGAAGAAGGATGGCATTTTCTCAAGGAACTGCAGAGAAAGATAAGGAGACCAAGGAACTGAGGGGTATGATAGAAGATCGAGAAGGCATGAAGACCCCATCTAATGCATAACCCTTTGGAGGGTATGTATGGAAAACAAAGCACATCTTTTGAAATACACCTCTTAGTGTAGCATGAAGTACAACTTATCATTTTCATATCATTATGTCTTCAATGACATGCATGGTTGGAAGGCACAAGTGATGTGTTTATCCTGCCAAAGTCTATCATCGGAGCCACACTTGTCATAAGATGCCACAAAGGTTGTTTCATTAAGTGAAGTATGTTTTTACATGTTTTGGATCATCTATGTTGTATCACTAAGTGTTCAATTGTGTGATCATAGTCAAATTCTATCACTATTCACATCGGCTCCATTGATCCCACACTTAGCCAAATTTCGGAGTCCCCCTAGCAACCTAGCCTCATCCAGCTTTCTTGAACTACACACTTTGCACTGCAACCTTCAATATTTTTCCCTTACCTACTAGAACTATGCAATTCGCAAAAAGCCTAGCCTCCCTTAGCATCCAAAACTATTTGGTTGTTACCTCCACTATCCTTCCCTCAACTGGAACCCAGTATCTCAAAAAACTATGCAATTTTGTCCTTCAGGCATCTCAGCTATCTAGTATGTCTTGCATCCTAAAACTGTGCAGATGTGTCCTCCAAGGGCCTCATCCCACAATAGTCACTACCTGTTGAAACTACACAAATTTGTCTCTTAGTAGCCACGAAGAAGGATGACATGATCTCAAGGAGATGAGGAGAAAGATAAGGAGACCAAGGAACCTAGGGTATGATAGACGATCATGACTACATGAAGACTCTATATGATGCATAAACCTTTGTGGGGTAGGTATGAAAAAAAAAGCACATATTTTGAAATACACCTCTTAGTGTAGCACGAAGGAATGCTTATCATTGCCATATCATTATGTCTTCATTGACATGCATGGTTGCAAGCACTGAAAGTCATTCCATGTGTTTCCTCTAAGTGTCTTGCCCTCTTTCCCTTACTGGATCAATTGTCATCTTTTGGCATGTTTCCTTGTTATGTCATGTTCATGAGCCTTTCTGGTGACCTTGAAGGTTGGTCTTTATGTATACAAGTTTTTCTAGTCATGTAAACACTTGTCGCACTCATACACAAAGTTTTAAGCAATGTCTCACAAGTGTTGTCATGGTTGTCCTAAAGTCTACATGAAGTTTCATGCTTCTCTCTTTTAGTTATAGATAGTCTCATAGAGTGTAATGCTTTGTCTTGTTGTTATGACGTTCTATGTTGTCATTTCGTCGAAGTATGCTAAGTGTGTGATCATAATGTTAAGTTCCTCATGAGTTCACTTGCCTATCACACTTAGCCATTTTTCTGAAAATCCTTTAGACTGGACAACTCTGTTTCACCAGACCTTGAATGTGCTACATATTGGATAGTCTCAGCCCTAAGGAACATTGTTCTGCTACTTGGAACTCTGGCGTGAACAGTCACTTTCCCCCAGTAAAAATGCACTACGTAATCCCATAGCTCAACAAACTTCCTTTTGTTAGCACTCCTCAGTGTCCCAGGGCTGATAAGGGAGACTGATGAAGGTAACCTCAAACCAACCTTTAGATCTGGTAGCTAGCCCTACCAAATCAGAGAGGGCTCTCTCAAGGATCTCATAGCTAATGAAGTGATTGGAGAGGAAATCATATGTTAGGCTAGAGTTTGGTAGGAAAACAAGGGAGATGATGGGAATGAGTGTAAGTAAATCTTAGGGAGGTAGGTAGGGTGTGGGTGAGGGTAGTAGAGCAAGGAAACTTGGTATATTACCACTGCAACGAAGTAAAATCACTAAGAAAACAGAAGTGCAATGAAATTGTAGGTGAGGGATTTTCACTACATTTCTAGGGAAGTCGATGAGTAAAGGAGGTCACAGTTATTTACTTACTTTCCAAAAAGATGTTGGAACATGGAAATGATGATGAGAACCCTTGTAGATTCTTATTTAACCTCCAATGCCAAAAGCGTAGCGAGCTGCCAGAAGCGAAGTGTGGGAGGAAAAAAATGTATTTTGAGGATGAAATTCGATGCTCTAGTGGCTAGGATGTAGTTTTAATGATAGAGTGATGCTTAATAAAGGTGGAATGAACAATAAAAATTCTTGGGTGTTATTCTTATAAGGTTGAAATCAACTTTGTTTCTTAAGTCATTCAGTGAAATCACCTGAATTTTTGGAAAACTGACTGGTAGGATTATGTGAAGTAACTTGTCACTTTATTATGCAATGTTACATCTTTATAAGGAGGAAAAAGTACCTTAGAGAACTCTTTGAACACTTTTTCCCTGAATACTACTCCCATAATGGTGACATGAGATGATGGCGTGACTTCTAAATGATAATGATGATATGGCCTAATAATGGCACCAAATGAATACCAAAAACCATGATTTGGACCTTTAGACCTTTGCATATGAATGACCATGAAATGATGACTAAGGCATAATGCCCAAGACACTCTATTGGTGACCCATCACAAGGATTGATGACAAGACCATGGTAGTATTTATTGACATTGAGTATGGAAGGAGTAGTAATGACCTAGGACTGACCAATGATCAAATTTTATTTGAAAATTTATTTGAAATTACAACAATTTGACCTAGGACCCTATCAACCATATTGAAAGAGTACATTTGATCATTGGTGACTCATAGACACTAACAAATTCCTGCCTAGAATTACATAGAAGTTGCCTCAAGCCTGACCTGAACTACATGTTTTGCAAGATCATTCATAAAGCCTCCTCCTTTCCTACTAGAACCTTGGATTGCACAGAGAACCCGCCTTGCCTTACCTCCCAAAACTATGCAAAAGTGTCCCCCAGTGTCCTCCCTCATCCAAGACTCACTGATCTCCAGAACTCTAAAGACATGTCCTCCTAAATCCCTATGATGCCCAGTACAACCTTGCCTATGAAAACTATGCAGAACTGCCTCCTAGGGTCCCATATTGCAGCAACCACTGGCTGGACCAATTGCACAATCCTATCTACCAATGGCCTCTGCAAAATTTTCCCCAGAAATGAATATTGTTCCAGGAGTCGTTAGCCAAGCCTGAGTTGTGATCTACGTAGTCTTAAAGACTAGTCTCCCTCCGTGTCACCTGGAACTACACAATCCACAATTACCGGGCCCTCTTTCCTAGTCTGTCACATGTTTTGGGCTCAGTCCATGGATAACAATGCATCATCTTAGACTAGGGAGTTTTGGATTTGATTTCGTCCCATCATGAGTGAATTGCAGGGACATGTACATTGTTAGATCATGCTGAGATGATGAATAAGGAGAAGGAGGAAAAAACATGCTATAAGAGTCACTTATAGTTGGATGGACAAAGAAGCTTATTAGGCACAAGCAAAGGTAACACATGCATGTAACCACCTCCCAAGGCCAAGGATCATTGATGACCCTGCATCATCAAGTTATGTGGAGAAGAAGAGAAAGTGCATCCAAGAATGCTTCTATCACTCAGTAGCAACATCGGCTTAGCATTTCCACCTCAACAAGCTAGTCTATGTCAGCAGTGTCATGTCAAGTCATGTCATGATTTGTCAAAGCCCACATCAATACCATGAGCCATGTCTATTGTAAATTGAATTTAATGTAATGTAGAAGTCCAATGGACACAGATGAATATGAAGTTATGTCAGTTGAAAAGTCATAGGAAGTTTAACGATCATGAGGGTAGTCGAAGAGTCATAACATTCAAGCGTCACCCTTGGTTATATATACCCCCTTATTGTATGAGAATGGGAATTTTTCACCTTGGCTCCTCCCAAAAAGTATAGAGAGTTTTTAGTCAATTATTTGAGGAGCGAGGAGTGGCTCTAATGTCCCACTGGTGGGGCCAGTAATGTATGATGTACATATGTGTCTTGTAACTTTTTCTTAATACAAAACCCTATTCTTGCCAACATGTTTTCATGCATGTATTGTATATGTTTACAAGACTATTCTTTCGTAATTTGTAATTCATGTTTATTTCACATGTACTAAGATAGTTGAGCTATTTCAGTTGTTTTAGTACTTACCTTATTGCGAATGTGTTGTATTCATTATCATTGTTGTCTCATCCTTGTGGACTACTCTGCAAGATACTAGACATACCTTTGTCACTTATTGGTTATAATGACCGTCACATATGTTGTGGACTATTCTGCTAGATGGTGGATGGATATTTCTATGTAATTTGGTTTTAACCACTACCACATCTGTTGTGGACTATTCTACATTCTTGATTGATCTTCCTAGATCACGTGTGTCTCTTCTTGGGTGGTACTATTACCTCTCACTTAAAGGCTCACGTTTCTTCCCCTTTAGTAAGAGAACCTTGACATGGTTGTGATGCACACTCACTAGGCACACTTCCCTTGTTGTTCAAAGATACCATTTCATCACTCTCCTGTGCTGACAGCTAGAACCAAGGTAGATCTCTAAGTATATGGAAACTGAGCGTTTATACCAAATGGGACTCCTACACCAAATGGTGTGAGGTCTAGTTGGGTCTTCACATTGTGGAGATCCCCTTGGTTGACAGGTTTCCAACACCATCAACAAAACAAAACTAGAAGGAGGGCCAGATGACGGGATGTACCTGTAGAGTCTAGTTTGAATCTCTTATTTTCAAATGGCTCATCTGGAAATCATAATATTGAGATTTTTTCAGAAGAGCTTAATTGTACCATTCCTACGAAATTTATTCATGATCTATCCGACTTGAAATTCCATGGAGAGGGTGGATAATATTTTCATGTAAATCTGCTTCAAGTTATGACCTTTTTCCATTTTCACCAAATAGATTCTGAAGATGTCTGGGCTATATTACTCACCCTCACATTCAAAGGTCATGTTAAACAATGGTGTCATACATTAACCATATCTTCTATCGGTTCATTGGGCCAACTTTCTGAGATGATGGTTAAATATTTCAATAAATATATCCACCAAGATGTCTGTGAAAGAATCTGTCATTTAAGAATGGAGCCTGACAAATCATTTCAAGACTTTTTTGATTGGTTCCTTCACCTCTGTTGCGAAATTCCTGACAAAAATTTGAACTTAGATTTCTTCAGACAAGAGTTTAAAAGCTTGGTTCATGTCTCCAAATATGGTGAAACTCCTATTTTCGCTTCCTCGCTAACTTTTACGGATCATGAGGCACCTCCAATTGCAGAGGAGGAGCCCACTACCCCATTTGTTCCTTGTCCTCCTCCTTTTCTAATCTTGATGTGGGTGCTTCCTTGCGGTGATCATGAAACTGTGAAATCTGAAAATCAAATGTCCAGTCCATATTCTCATTTGTGTCCCACTTCAATGGAGGAAATTCTAGAGTGGCTCACAAAGCCTATGATAAAGACTCACTCCTCCACACCGCAAGAGGATGTCACTGTTCATAACTCTAATATCAAGGTTGATCTAGATTTTTGTTATCCTCTATCATCTTTGCATCCTGAATCTTTGTACCATGACTCGATTGATCAATTTGCTTCACTAGCCATTTTTTCACATTCTCTTGATTCTCAAGTTGCTAGCTCAAATTGTGATAAAGTACAAAGTAGTCACATCATGCAGGTAAAGGAGCAGAAAGGTGAGGACACTTTCAAATTTTCCTCTCTGTTTTAGAATTGTCTGCATCAAAACCATGAGTTTCCATTCTTGAATGGTTCTCAATATTCTAATCTCGATGGCAAATCTAGTACCATCAATTCTTTCAATCAACCGCCAGCGTTTGGTAGTAATCATTCCAATGCTTCCATATTTCGTGAAGGATGCCCAAGCACATAATATGATCTTTTGGTTTCTCATGAAGATTCTAATTTAGATGTAGAATATTCTTTGGTTAAAGAATATGTTCTTATCGAAACTTCCCCTTCACTTCATTATCCCTTGTGTCCTACCATTCCCAACACATCCACTTGCGATGGAGATACTCCATGTTCTTTTGTTTCTTCATCCAATGAGTTATATCCTTGATTGACAAAAGGTGGAGAGGTTGTCCATGATGGAATTGAAAATAGTCAAAGCACAAAAAACTCTTCTCAGTGCTCATCATATCTTATTTTGCATGAAGACGACGCTTCAAATCAGATTTCTCATGAGATCTCACCAATGCATTTATCTTTAAATGTTCCATTAGAAGAGCCTTTTCAATTAAATCTGATTGTTGACATTGAAAAATCTGGTGAGACTTGTGATAGAAATGCTTTCCATCCAGTGAGAAGTTTTGAATTTCACTACAACAGCCACCCTCAAACCATGCATGATCGTGTTCTAGCTTCAAAATGTGATTTTACAATTCTCAAAAGTTTTGGGGCCTGCTAGGGAGTCGAGGCACTTCAACTTTCATTGATGGTTATGTCAAGATCTTGCGACAATAGTAAGCCCCTTGAACTAAATCAAATCTAGTTTCTCTTGCACAATCCATCTATCGGCATGGTTTCATTCGATGTGGTTCCCATGTAAAAAATTATTGGTATTCCAGGTGTGATCTCTCAACTTTTCAAAATTTTACTTATGCCCGAATTCAAGAATATGTTACAGTTCATTCATCTTAATGAAAATCTATCATATCAAACTCAGTTTGGAAATGTCCATCTCTCACAAAGTCATCGAATTGTGAAGTTGATCATCTCAAAAGCTATATTTACCCGCAATAATCATACCGCAATAATCATACTTATCAAATTTATCCCTTAATGGTTAGCGCCTCAGTCTTCTTGTGAATCTTGTATTTCAAATATGTCCTCTCATCGCACCCGAAATCTCCCTGTGTGATAATGGATGCATAAGTTGTCACACAAATCAATTTCTTCTCCATTTACCATGTAGAAATTCCTACTATAGATCACTAGATAATGGAATATACTAAAGAAAAATACTTGATCTACTTCTACAAACAAACTTGTGGAAGCTTAATCAATTTTGAGCAAGATCAAATAGAACACATATAACAGAGAATGAGAAATCAATCAGACATGAACACCGAAGAATACTCTAGGGAAAGCCTCAGCTAAAAACCCTGATCTCTGTATTATCATACAAGTGGAAATATGTCTAGATTACACAAAGCTTTAGCTCACAAGATATCTAGCTCTTAGTGCAATCCCTTGATGTTGCTCATAGATCGAATAGACACAACATATGCCTTCCTCCAGTCCTCTTCCGCAGTTTCTCCTGGGTCCTTTGGCTACCACCTATGTGAATTCACCTCTCACACAACTCACCAAACTCAGAAGTAACTGCGCAATCTCTAAGGAATGAATTCCTTCTACATGCAAGAGATATCCTTAATGGAATATTCTTGCAACTGATAGTACACTATCCCATCATCTGATCTCAACTAGGTCTCTGATTGAACTGAAATGCATAAGTTATTTATTAGAGAATATTCAGTTATCTGAAGTGCAATAGTTTTTGGGTTGTGTTATATTCTTTCACGACTAGCCCACGTAATTAATCGAGGGGTTAGAATGGGGGCGAAGCCCCCCCTTCATTGCGTCGATTGCGTAGCGGGGGGAGTCACAGGGGGTTTGAGGGGTGCAGGTAACCCCACTCTATGGGGTCTGGGGCAGTGCCTCAGAAAATTTTGGTTTTGGACCCTATCTTAGGTTGGGCAGACCTACCTATGGTTTTGTGCATGATTTTTGCACATGGTTTTGGATGTGATGGTTTTCAGTGAATGATTTTGGATGCGATGGTTTTTGGTCCATGGTATTGGATGCTTTGGCATGTATAAATATGTATTGTAACATTGAAAGGAACATAATGAAAAATTAAGTTGGTAGTCCCGGTTTTCCGATCCAGGGGAAAATCTCTGTGTATATGTGTTTTATGTGCTATTCTCTTGGATTGTTTATTTTTTGTGTTTAAGAATTCGTATGAAGGTAATTTATATATGGGGTTAAAACCTACATTTGGTATCAGAGCTATTTTTGGCTTCAAGGGGATGCCTTTATTACTGAGGGGTTTCACTCGGGCCTGTAGTAGACCTTGTTTAGTGGGAGATCTATGAGATCAAATCTGGTGGTGAAAGAAGAAGGCGAGCAGTGGAAAGACAAAGATCGAGAAATTTAATGGTCAAAGTTTTGAGTTGTGGAAACTTAAGATGGAGGATCTATTGGTGGATAAAGATCAGTGGATCATGATAGATTCAGGTACTAAACTAGCGAGATTGTTCGATGAAGAATGGAAGAAGTTGGATTGGAAGGAAAAGAGCACAATACGATTGTGTGTCTTAGATTCAGTTTTGCTGAATGTATCAGGGGAAGCTACGACGAAGGCTTTGAGGAAAAAGTTAGGGACTTTGTACCAATCTAATTCGTTGTTGAATAAATTGTTCCTATTGAAAAAGTTGTATAACCTAAGGATGAAATATGGAGACTCAGTGACAGAGCATCTGAATGTGTTTAATACTGTGGTAAGTCAGTTATCGTCTATTGATATCAAAATTTTAGATGAAGATAAGTGCATTAGTTTTTTGTGTTCTCTACTAGATTTGTAGGATAGTCTAGTTATTGCAATAGGTAGCAATGCAACTGCCTTGTAGTTTGATGAAATAATCTCATCCCTGTTGATGGAGGAGATGAGACGAAAAAATATGGAGAGCCAGAATGGTGATGCCATGTCTGTATAAGGACAGTCCCAGAACAGAAGCAAAAATAAGTCATTGAGTGGGAGATCTAAATCTAGAGGAAGATCTAAATCTCCAGGAAAACTTGTAAAGGTGGTGTGCTGGAAATGCAAAAAGGAAGGGCACTACAAAATGGATTGTAAATCTAATGCTCCTGACAAAGGAAAGGGATCTGATGATGCTCCTTCTACAGAGGTGAAAACCACCTCAGATGAAGGTGGGGATATGTACTTGGCTTCTTCAAGTACACATGTACATCATGAGGCATGGTTGATTGACTCAGGTGCATCCTTTCACTTCACTCCCTATAGAGAGTGGTTTTGCGAATATGAGAAATACGATGGTGGTGATGTATTCTTAGGGGATAATAGGAAGCTAGAACCATTGGTCATGGAAAAGAAATGTCGAAGTTGCAAGGTGGAAGGGTTAGAACACTTTCGGGTGTTCTACATATTCTTGCATTGGCCAGAAATCTGATTTCTGTAAGCAAGTTGGGTGATGCAGGTGTTAAAACAATTTTTGAGAAGGATACCTACAAGATGGTTTAGGGAGCACTAGTATAGATGCAGGGAGTTCGTATTGGAACTCTATACAAGATGAAAGGTAGCAATGTTGTTGATGGTGCAACAGTTCTGTGGTTCTTGAAAGTGGAGCAAAAAATCTAGTGGTCTCTGGAGAGAAGACCATGTTGTGGCATCAAAGGCTTGGACATATTGGAGAGAAGGGCTTTCGAATACTTCATGGTAAAGGTATGGTAGTAGGTATGAGTAATATCTCTCTGGATTTTGATTTCTATGAAAATTTTGTATATGGGAAGAAGAATAGGGTGAGTTTCCCCTCTGGTGGTAAGACGGCGAAACAGACATTAGAGCTTGTGCACAGTGATGTGTTTGGACCTGTGAAGGTTCCATCATTGGGTAAGTCTGTGTATTATGTATCATTTATAGATGACTTCTCAAGGAATACATGGATATATTTCCTTAGGAATAAATCCAAAGTCCTTGACAGGTTTAAAGAATTTAAGGCTCTGGTGGAAAACCGGACAGAGAAGAAGATAAAGGTGTTGAGGACAGATAACAATGGATATTTTTGCAATAAGGAATTTGAAGAATTCTGTAAGAATTTTGGTATAGCATGGCAGAAGACTACTCCGTATACACCTCATCAAAATGGAGTTGTAGAAATAATGAACAAGACGTTGATGGAAAGGGCAAGAATCATGCTCAGTGGTGTCGGGTTAGCAGAAGAATTCTAGGCAAAGGCGGTGGAGATTGCATGTTACCTGGTCAATAGATCACTTTCATCGGCGTTGGAGGATAAGACTCCACAAGAGGTATGGACTGGTAAGAAGCCCTCTCTTTCACATCTGAGGGTATTTGGATGTGATGCATATGTACGTGCTCCAAAGGAGGAACAAACCAAGTTGGATAGTAAATCTGAAAAATGCATCTTTATTGGGTACAAGGACGGTTTAAAGGGTTATAAGCTTTGGAACCCAGTAACAAGGAAGGTTGTGTACAATCGAGATGTGGTGTTTAGAGAGGTGAAACATGTTATTAAATATGAATTCCAACAAAAGGAACCTGAGAAG
>APFE030196471.1:0-26176 GCA_000404065.3 Pinus taeda
TCATCAGGACGAGTTGAAGATGCAGATCCAGATCAGCGTGTTAAATAGGCAGAGACTCCCACAGCTAGTACAATCTAACGGCTACTTTTCCACTCAAGAGCACCAGTCAAACTTCCTCTAACCAATTTTATATTAAAATACTATTAAATTCCAGGGGCAAGGTTAACCAGGTAAATAATAAAACCTCCCAAAGGTTAATCTGTTTAAAAATAATTCATTTATTTAATTTAAAATATAACTGTATTATATAAAAATATATCTCGGTCAATATTTATTTAAAGGATTAATTCATTACGTGTATCAAATGTCTATGTATATTCTTAATAATTTTATTATTATACCTTATTTTTATTATTGTTATCCTAATTAATATTATTTATAATTGGTATATAATTGATTATATAGAAAAAGGTTAAACAAGGTCGATTAAAAATTAATTTATTAATCTATTAAAATATTAATATTATATGTATAAAATACTAATATGTATCATTAATAATATTAAAAATGTAATTAATTAATTAATTTATTATTAGTATAAATATGTCCTAATTAAAAATACTAGTTAGTGGTTATACATATTAATGTTTTTAATTAAAAGTTATTAATTAGTTTAATAATTCATTAAAATAATAATGCCTTATATATATAAATTAATTATTAATACTATATACAAATAAATAATTTATTTGCTAATATATATAAATTAATAAATATATGTCCTAAATGATATAAAATGCTAGTTAATATAATCTGAATGGGACTCTAAATGTTAATAGTACTAAACTTATAGAGAATTGTCATTTGATTTAATATTGTTATTAATGATATTAGTAATATTTTAAGAATAATTTACGCTCAATTTTAATGAATTCTACATAAAATGAGATGATACCTAAGAAGAGAATAAACATAAAGAGAGACCGGAGGACACACAGAACAAGGGAAGAACACAACGCTGCCTGCGATAAGCGATACCAAACTCACTAACACCAAAGAAAGCCCCTAAGAAGAACAGAGGGGGGAGGAAGAAACCCTAAGACGACAACGCAGGGATCCAATTTCTACTTACCTTCCACCCATCATCTCTGTTGAGATTGATGGGTCTTCGTTCAATTTCGATAGCTTCCCTTAACTTGCGATGATGAAACCGATCAACCCTCGCAATGACTTTGGCCTCCTCAATGCAGACATGATGCTTAGTTTTGTCCACGTGTTCTGCAAGAGCCGAGGACTTTACTCTACCATGCCTCAGGTCTGCTGCATGCTCACCAATCCTCTGCTGGATGGAGCGCCCTGTTTCCCCTATATAAGGGGTCCCACATGAGCAAGGAATCAAGTAGACTCCTTTCATGTCTTTGGGGTCGACTGGATCCTTTACAGACTTCAGGGAGTTACGAATGGTTTTGAGCGGCCTGAAGGTTGAGGGGATATCAAACCTTCTAAGGATCCGAGCAATCCTATCCGTGGTCCCTTGGATATAAGCAAGATGGACACCTGGTTTGCGATCCTTAGGCTCTTTTTTATTGAATGCATTTTTGGAGGCTGTAAGGAACGCCTTCCGACCAAGGTGCCTGCTATATCCGTTTTCCACAAAGACTTCAAGGAGGTGGTTTCTCTCCCTATCCAGGTTTTCTTTATCTGAAATTCTGAGGGCACGCGTAGCCAAGGTGTTGAGAACACCCATCTTCTGAGCAGGGAAATGATGGGAATCAGCGTGGAGATACTGCTCAGTGTGTGTCTTCTTACGGTACACTGCGTGGGAGAGAGAGCCATCCTTCCTCCTAGAAATAAGAATATCCAGGAAAGGGAGGCTGCCATTGACCTCCTTTTCCATGGTGAACTTAATAGCTGAGGACTGGCCGGTGAGGTGATCCAGGAAGCGATCAAGCTCCTCATGGCCATGGGGCCAAATGACATTAGTGTCATCTACATATCTTTTCCACAGCTTAGGAAGGAGACGAGCTGAGGCAAGAGCCTTGGCTTCGAAATCTTCCATAAAAAGATTAGCCACGATCGGGGAGAGGGGGGAACCCATGGCGACGCCACAGGTCTGTTCATAGAACTCCCCTTCAAAACAAAAGAATGTGGAAGTGAGACAAACCTCGACAAGATGCGCGGTGTCCGGATCTGTTAGGCGATATATCACTTCCATGGCTTCTCTGATGGGAATGCACGTGTACAAAGAGACCACATCGAAGCTGACAAGAATGTCCTCCGGGTCCAGCCTCAAGTCCTTGAGATCCAAGATGAAGGATGCAGAGTCCTTCACGAAGGACTCTGTACGGCCCACAAGGGGCTTCAGCTTGAGAGCCAGGAACTTGGCCAGAAGGTAGGTTGGACCTCCGATGGTGTTGACAATAGGTCTCAGAGGGACCCCTTCCTTGTGAATTTTAGGCACCCCATAAATTCTAGGAGCGATGGGGTTGCTCTCAATGAGCTTACGGGACAGGGCCCCCACTGAGTTGCTTGACTTGATAGCGAGAGCCACTGCCTTAGAGATTTTCTTCAGAGGGTTCTTGGCAAGTTTTTTGTAACTGCCACTGTTATGAAGATGATCTAACATCTTGCTACGGTAATCCTCTTTGTTGAGGATGACCGTCGCCCCTCCTTTGTCCGCCTTAAGGACCACAATGTCCTCATTCTGGTTTAAGGATCTTAAGGCAGCCATCTCCTCTTTGCCGAGGTTCCTTCGAGGTGGTTTAGCCTGCCTAAGGACCACAGCACAATCCTGCCTGATAGTATCCTTGATATTTTCAGGCAGATCTCTAATACCCTGCTCCACATCACAAATGATGTCATCTACAGGGATTTTCCTAGGGGCAAGGGCAAAGTTCAAGCCCTTGCTAAGAAGACCAAAAACCGCCGGGGAGAGGGAAAAGCTAGAGAGATTAACTACCTTATTATTCCGCGACGACGAGGGGGGAGAGACCTTTTTGGAAAGGTCCACTTGCTCCCTAATACCGCCAGGACCCTTAATGCCCTCCGGACATAATAAAGTCACATTGGACTCACCTACAAAATCATCAATAATGCTACAGCTATCACTAGGAATCCTATTATTATTATTAATCTTGCTGTTCATATCGGATACACTAATATTAGGAATTATAATGTCATTGATATTCCTAGACTTGAGCGAATCGTTATTGTTTTTCTTATTCTTCTTATGGTTATGTTTATTGTTGTTATCCCCCTCATTATTGTTGCTACCAAATAACCTACTCTCATTATTATAAGAATTTATGATGCCCATATTATCATCCGCTCCATTAATCGTGGGAATGCATTGATTATTTATATCTTTACTGATTTTATTGTTACTGTCCATGTCTGTATTAAAATTGTGAATATTATGGTTATTATCATACATGTTGTTCTTATTGTTAATGTCAAGGTTATCGTATAACCTACTGATGTTAATATCCTTATTCATGCGGACGAGATTACGGTTATTGCAAACGGTATAATCAACTGCTTTATAGTCGATGTTATTATTATAACTCCCGCAATCATTAAACACGGAACCCTTGCTTAAAAAACACTTACCGCGGCGATTAACAGACAGACCATTAGAAAGACTTACCAAGCTGACGCTACACCCATTACCTGAGCATCGATTAACCTCCTCGGTGAGCTTCGAAACGCCTGTTAAAACTGCGCAGCTGGTCAATGGATCCGATCTCGAGACCTCCGCACCAGAAGTTGATCCCACAGGCGGGCTCGGGTTTGAAGGCGGGACTGCATTGATTTCCCTGGACGTCCTGGACGAATTATCAAGCAGGAGCATCGGATTCTGCGGAGGGTCATCCCTTCGCGCGGGGGAGAATGAAGCCTCAGCTATGCTTCTGCCACCTGCGTTGTTACTGTCCCTGTCCTCAGATCCAAGCACATTCGGTCCACTCATGCCATTTGTCTGCCGGTCAGAGCCAGCATTGACCGATTCTTTGCACCGCGACAGGCAACGAACCTGAGAGCTGATGCCACCGTTTAGAAACGGACTTATGCTGAGAGAGGGGGCCGAAACAACCCCATCTTCAACACTGCACTGAGAATGCGCATCCTTGGCCTTCGCAAACTCAGGACTGAGCTTGCCTGCAATAGGAAGGGGACGATCAGAAGGGCAAGAACCTTCACACTCCGAATGGTCCACGGCGACAGGGGGAAGCTCCAAACCAGAGCCACCGGATCGATCTGGGCGATCTGCGTGACAATTTGCCTGACTGGAGCGAACACTAGAGCCATCTTGACTGATGGATGAAACCCAAGAATGGAGGGTCGAAATTTGAGAAACCGAGATACGGCTACGAGAACCATCCACCGACGAATGTTCCTTAGCCGAACTCTGAACAAGGGCCTGAAACTTAGAAGCCTGCTTATGTCCTCTAGTCTCCTCCAAACGAACAGCTTTTAATGCAGAGCATGCATCAATTCTGGCCCAAAGGGAGGGAGAGATCAAATTCGCAAGTTCCAAGTGAGAGTACAAAAGGTTATGAGAGAGCTGATTTAGTCCTCTCCTGACCCTATTAATTTCAGACCTTACTAGGGCAAGACTGGCTTTTACGAACACACCCTGATTAGAAGGGGTGTGGAGACGATGACTAATCTGAGCGAAAGCCGGGATAACTCCGGAGTCTCTGCATCTCTTCAGGAAAGCAAGATCTGTCTTCAACTTCGAGACCTGCAAGCGTGCCCGTTCAAAATGGTGAACTTTAGATGCAATGGCAGTACCGTGCAGGGAAACAATTGTATAATTGAGGCTTCTGTGATCGGTCATTTTTATAAGAAGAGCTTCGGCGTAAATCACATGAAAAGGACAATTGTCGACGCGTTTCGAACCAACTAATGTGGTTCATCATCAGGACGAGTTGAAGATGCAGATCCAGATCATTAACATTTTACCCATAAATCACGTCAAAACAAGAAAGATTTTCAACAACATGAGAAAACAAATTTCATCATTTATTTGCCTATTTCATTCATGGAAATACTTGTAGCTTATTGTGAAACACCATGATATCTAATACAAAGATAGATATATCAGAAATAACAACTACAACCTATCCTTGAAAGCTAAAACATGCCAGCCTAATTAGCAGAAAACCCTAAATTTCATAAGAAATCAGAATTCTATCCTTTTGGGGCTGAATGGGAGTTTTCCCTCAAACCATGGTCCCTAAAGGGAGGAATGAGGCAATATCCACATGTTATAAGTCGTTTAGGTATTCCTTTATCTCTCTAAATCTACTGCTAAAGCTATGCACAAATGGAAGTGAACTAACAAAATTCACCAATACTTGCAATGAGACAATGCTAAAATCAATTCAACAAGTAACCTATGAAATAACCTAAGCATGCAAGTATAGTAACAGGAACCTCTACTTCTAGGGTTGGTCCCTAACCCAAAACCTTTAGCCCTTTGAGTTAACTCAGTTCTGAATCAAGGAGATGCTCATTTTCATTAACATATCAAAAAATACATAACAGTGTTTTTCCATAGTCCTTCAACTCAAAAGTTCTTAGTTATCTTGCATAAAAAATCTGAATCCTAATGAGGCTCTAGGTCTCTTTATTTATACAACTGAATTTTCTAACAACTTCCTTAAATCTAGGGAGGGTTGGCTCCCAATCTCAAGATAAAATGGTTCTTAATTGTCACTGGCTCGACTACCAATGATCATCATGACTCGGTTGCCTGCAACTCCGAGATGGTGTGATTTGATTGAGGGATCTTTGAATGAGTGAGGAATTAATGAGCAAGATCCATCTCCTATAATCTCTCCTTCTTGTCTCATTTGAGTTCCTACACCTTAATTAGCCATAATTTGCTCCCAAAAACCTGCAATCAATGCACATTATACCACTAGACATAAAATCTTACTTTTACTCATCTCAATAAGAAAATATAATTAAAACATGCAAGGAATCATGAGAAGTGTTGATTTTAGTAAGCTTGGAGGTGTATTAAGGTTCATATATTTACCCAATGACGTGACTCATCAGATAGGGTTAGGGTCATGGATAAGTAGTATATACACTATAGAAATAAAGAATAGTAGCTTCTGTTTTTTGTTTTTTAATGTAGGACAAAGTGGAAAATTTGAGCAAATTCTTGGTGAAATAGAGTGGATGGGTGATGCATGGATGATGGAAAAATCATAGGAGGACCCTCTTTATCATTTCTCAAAGTCACAATGTCCTTTTGGGTTTTTCTCCTCCTTGGATCTCCCTGTTGTAGCTCCACAGGCTCCTTCTGTGGCATTACAAGACCTTCCTATAGCAATACAAGTCCTTGTTATAGCATCACAGAGAGGAGGTGAAATTTGGATTTCTTAATGATGGGATGGTGGAGAGAGATAGTAATGTGAATGGAGAGCATGGATATGAGGTGTATGGATGGTTGAATGGATGATAACTTGTAGGAATTATCCTGTAGCCATGAAATATACCATTGTGCACAATTATGCAAAACAAGAGAAAGGTTATCAAACACGATATAAGCTTCTTCTTTGTTCTCCTTTTATCCTCTTTTTTTTTTTAGACACTCAGGCTACCTCAGAGGAGGTTTTAAACCTGCATACCTGCCCCAGGTGCCTCTACGGAGGTTTTCACTAAGGGATCTTTATTATTTATTATTTTCTCTACTTTTTTTTTTTTTATTGAGGGCTGCCTCAGAGATGTTTTCAACCCTGGAGTTTTGCTCAGATGCCTCATAGAGGTTTTCATTGAGGCCTTTTTGTTTTTTATATTTTTTTTTTCAAATTTCTAGGAATGTTGTGGACTTGAAGCTATGAAACTGCCAATCACATTTAATTCTTTGCTATCTGAACTAATAAATTCTTCCTCGGATAGAGGTCTTCTATATAGCTTCAACCTATAACCATTTACAAGGGAATTCCTTCCTCATCAATGGTTCTGATCTGGAAATATCCATTTTCATGACAGTTTTCTACTAGGTATGGACCCAACCATATTTTCATTAGCTTCCCTTTAAAATATTTGAGCCTAGAATCATATAACAGGGCCCAACCCCCTTCTTGAAAAGTGTTTTCCTTGATATTCCTATCATGCCACAACTTCCTCTGTAGTTGTATGAATTCAGTGTATAAGAGAGCTTACATTTTGAACTCATCTATGTCATTCACTTGGAGCAGCCGTTCTTACTTTGTTGTGGCAACATATAGGTCCAACTCAACCACTATTCTCAAAGTGTTATATTTAAACTCAATAGAAAGTAGATATTTCTTCCCATAAACCAAATCATATGGAGTGAATCCAATGGTGGTTTTCCAAGTGGTATTATAGGCCCAAGTGGCCTCTAGTAATCTCGCTACCCAATTTTTCCTAATGCTACTATCAACCTTGGTGAGGATGTTATCCAATTCTCTATCTTTGACCTCTACTTGCCCATTTGATTGAGGGTGATAGGTAGTGGATGTCTTGTGCTTGATATGGTGCTGCCTCATTAGATATTCAATCAAATTAGATGTGAATTGTGCTCCTTAATCAGCATCTACCTCCCTTGGATACCCAAAATAGTAGAATATGTTTTCTATTAAAAATTCTGCCACTTTCTACTCAATTATTTCTTTGACTTCCTTTGTCTCAACTCACTTTGTTGAGTAATCAATGCGCACAATGATGTACTATTTATGTCCTCGTGGTGGATCAATTGGCCCAATGAAATCCATTCCCCACTTGTCAAATGGACCTAAGGGGCCACTTGAGGTTGTAGTGGCATTCCATCCCTAGGTGTGGGTTTTCCTATCTTTTGGCACTTATCACATCCACTGGTATATCTCCTTGCATCTTTATGTAAAGTGGGCCAATAGTAACCAACCTGTAAAACTTTAAAGGTTGTCCTTTTTGCAGCACAATTACATCCACAAAGCCCATCATGACATGCTGAGAGGTTGTCAAATACCTCTTATTTTCTTACACATCTCCTCAATATTTGACCTGATCCCAATCTAAATATATTCCCCCCAATCCAAGTGAAAGGATATATTTTCCTTACAATCTTTCTTTTCTCCCTAGATGATAGATCTGGAGGGAACCTCCCCGCAACCAAGTAGTTTTCTATGTCAACAAACCGAGGAGAAAGCCTCGACATGGAAAAGAGGTGCTCATGTGGAAGTTGATTATTGACCATCTCTTCATTACTTGCATGCAAGGTTGACTTGGACAAAAAATCTACAACCACATTTCCTTTCCTTCCCTGTCAATAATAGTCAAATCAAATTGTTGTAACAATAAAAACCATCTAATTATCCTAGCATTAACAACAGGCTTCTTCATCAAATATTCAATGGTTCCATGATCAATATGAACAAAATTTTGGTACCTAGTGATATAATGCATAAATCTGGTTAATGAATGTACTAGAGCTAAGAGTTCTTTTTGAGTGATAGTGTAATTCAGCTCAGATTTAGAAAAATTATTACTAATGAAATAAATAGCATAATGAAACTTATCCTCTACTTGTCCCAAGGCCCCCCCCCCCCACAGCTTTATCTGATGCATCAGTATGCATATGGAAAGGAAATGCTAGTTAGGACCCCTTAGGATGGGTGCAATGGTCAACTTTTATTTCAATACTTCAAGGGCCTCTTGACAATTGTTGGTCCAACAAAAATCTGAATTTTGGCCAATAAACCAAACAAAGGTGAAGCAACTTTACTAAAGTCTTTGATGGATCTCCTATAATACCCAACTAGTACCAAAAACCTCTTGACATATCTTTTCTTTTGATGGGTAGGGACCCTTTTGATGATGGAAATTTTGTTTGGGTCTACTTCTATCCCTTCCTTAGATATGGAATGGCTAAGGACAGTCCCCTTATTCATCAAGAACTCACATTTCTCAGGGCTTAGAGAGAGATTCATTTCAATGCATTTCTTCAAAACCTTGCATAGATTGGAGAGGGCTCCATGGAAGTCACATCCATAAGGAGTGAAATCATCCATGTATATTTCAACAAATTCATGAACCAATTCGGAAAAAATACTGAAAAGTGCCTTCTAGAAAGTAGTAGGGACATTTCACAAACCAAATGGAAGAAATCTATAAGAAAATTTACCCAAAGGACATGTGAATGTGGTCTTATCTTGGTCTTCAGGGTTGGTATGGATTTGAATGTATCCACTAAATCCATCCAAGAAGGAGAATAATTTATTCCCAGTAAGGCCATATAGGACTTGATTAATGAAGGGAAAAGGAAAATGGTCCTTCTTTGTAGCCTTTTTGAGTTACCGGTAATCAAAACAGATCCTCCACTTCCCATTCTTCTTAGGAACTAACACGAGTGGTGAAACCCACTTACAATCTGAAATGGGGTATATGGACCCTCCATCTAGTAGTTCTTGCAGTGCTTCTTTCAAAATGTGCTTAAGAGATGGGTTCATCCTTCTATGGGTTTGGCGCGTAATATTGCATCCCTCCTTGATTTAAATATGATGGGTACAAGCTAAGGGATTCACATCTTTCATTTCCTCATAATCCCAAGAAAAAGCATATAGGTGTTTCCTCAACACTTTGCACAATTGTTCTTCCTGTTTGGTCGAGAGAGAAGGGTTGATATTTAAGCATCTGAATGGGGCAAAATCTATAATATTGACATGGTATGGACTTGAGTCAATAGGGAATAATTAACTTGAAGGATTTCTCCTAGATTCTTTCATCAATTCATCAATTGGTATGGGAGTGGCAAGTTGGTTATGAAGGATATGGTCAATGAGGTCATCTTCATCAGGTTGCCCCTCTCCTGTAATGGTATTTAGAGTACATATTAGGTAGGGGGTGGTGTGATACAATTCATATGCTTCCTTCACTTCTAACCACAAGTATAATTCATGCTCAATAAAAGGTTGAGCAGGAGGATACAATACCAACTGTTTAGACAAATGTCCATTCGTAATGGTCATGTTCCCAACCCTACAACTAATGTAAACATTAGTAGTGGGTAACCATGTTCTTCCCAAGATGAGAGGATAGCCATCAAACTTTTTTTGGGGTTGGTGAACTAGGAAATTAGTAGGATACTCTCAAGAGTCATTGGAAACCATAACATCTTCAACAAATCCCTCTGGGGCTACTGTGGATCTATATGTAAGCTGTAATACTATGGTGGTATTTCTCAAAGACCCTTGGAGATTTAGCTTTAGCATGGTTTCCTTATTCATCACATTGATTGCAACCGCACAATCAATCAAGGTATTAGGATTTATAAGGCCATCAATGTGCACATCCACTATTGGGCTTCCAGGGTTTAGATATTTCAGGAAGATCACCCTCCCAAGCATCAAATCAGATAATTTCCCAACAAATTTGTGGTGGGGGTGTCTCTTTTTCTTCTCCCTGTATTTTTGAAAAATTTCTCTTTGATGAGATTATTATAGATGTGAACATCTTTAATAGCCCTAAGAAGGGGTATCTTAACACAAAAATTCTTCAATTCTCCCAGAATTTCAACCTCTTATGGGTTGTGTTGTCTAGGGTGGATCATCCTCTTGGTAAAAGGAGGTGGATTGACATGGGGAACACTTTCTTCCATCTCTTCTTCTAGATCTTCAAGTGGAGAAGGTGGGTGGTTATCTAGAAGCACTCTCCCATACCGAAGGTTGATCTCCTATATTTCAACAACAGAAGTAGGATAAGATGTCTCTCCACTGTAGACCTGATGTGCTTGCTTGTTTTTCAAGTTTGAATTGGGTTGAGAAACCATTTGAGGTTGATTAGGTGGAGTAGGATGAGTGATTTGTGGTTGAGGTTGGGGTGGAGGTAGTAAATGAGGAGGTTGTTTAATTTGTGGCCTCTACCCTTCTGATGGTTGCTCCATTGAGAAGATTGGGGTGGGATATGGATGAAAAGGATGGTTGAAAGGTTGAGGAGGATATGAAGGAGCATAAGGCCGAGAATGATTTGTGGACCACGATGGATGAATGGAAGAGTCCCAAGGTTGTAAGCGAGAATTCTGACTTGGATTATAATAAGAGTAGTGTGTACCTTGCATACGTTGTTGATATGGCCAAGGTCCTTCAGACCTTATTTGATTAATGAAACAAAGTTTCTTTGAACCCCATTATTCCCCTTGATATACAAATTTAGTCCTAGCAAAGAAGGGAATTTGTCTGTCATATCATTTTCATCACATACTGGGTAGACCTCCATGACATTCAATAGGCACTCATTCCTAAGATGTTTTTTGGTCAATCTAGGATAGAAAATGGCTAATTTTCTTTCTACTTAATCATGTTTTCTTTTTATTTTCGTGGTATCCATTTCAAAGCAAAGGTATGCATCATTTCACTCTTGAAATCCTCCAACATGTTACCTATCTCATTCTTAATGGATGTTGTGGAGGGAGAGGAATTGACCATGCCTTGACTAGCCCTATCCTTCTTCCTAGCAACACTAGAGTGATTATTAAACACATTTTTGGTGTCATCATAGGATAATTGATAGATATCTCCTCCAAATAGCATGTTGAGGGTTTCCAACATATCCTCCTTGATCCCTTAGAGAAGAACTAACTTGAGTGATTCAGGATCAAGGGTACAATTGGCTCTCTTATAACTAAGTTAAAATCTCTCCTCATAGTCTTCTAGGGATTCATCAGGTCCAAGAGTCATCCTAAAGATTTCTTCCTTGGTTTCTTTGGACCTATAGTAGTCCTTTTATTTTCTATTTCAGGCATGTTGCACTCAGGCCTAGGTAGTGATGCTATCCCCATGGAGACCCATAAACCAACACAAGGGTGAATCTTTAAGGGTAGAGGGGAATAACTTAAGCTTCTACTCATCAAAGGCATAGTCATAGGTCCTACAAACAACAACAAATTCAAACATGAAGGTGTCAGGATCTTTAGAGGTTAAGCCATGTAAGTGTGGAAGGGAAATAGGGTTTATGTTCTTTATTCTAGCCTCTCCATTGGTCTCTCTGATAGGGAAAACCTCATTATCACTGCCTTTAGCCATAGTTTGGGTAGGCGAAGTGGGTTCTTCTTCTTCAACAATAGGTTCCTCAATAATTTCATGTTGCTCAGCTAGAGGGTCTTCTAACTCCCCTATAGCCAGAGAGGGAAGCTCACAATCATCGAAGAAGAGTGAAGGTTGATTGTTTGAGGGTGTGGGGGGTTTTGGTAAGAATTTTCCTTGATTATCCCTACTCCTAGGAGGCATGAAAGAAACATTTTTTATTTGTTTTACTTCTTCAAAAACTATATGTAAAATAGGAAAAAATGCATAAGCAAAAACAACATCTACTTATAAACCTCCTTGACAATGGCACCAAAAACTTGTGAGCCCTAGTATTGCATCAATAATGTTGCAACTCCCAAAGGCTCCTCAACTCAAATTATTAACCAGGGGTTCATACAAACTTCGAGGTGACAGTGCTATATGCACAACATATAGGATTCCACTCATGCCACCCTCAGTTATGACAGTAGATGAAAAGTGCCTAGATACCATTCCTCCTACTAAATTAGAATGAAAGCTTATTGATAAAGGTACAATTAGAAATTAATTATAGCTATGAAAGTTGAAATTCCATTGACTTAATTTGTAAATGCTAACTAATCAATTCATGAAAGGAAAAAAGCTAATCTATTTGCAGAAAGAAGTTATTTTATCTTGCAAAATCCATCAAATTACCAAATCTACTTGCAAAAAGGAAACTATTTTGTCCTGTATAATTCATCAAGCTACCAATCGAAATTGCATGTACCATCTACTTAGTTCACACTTGATTGTAGATCATTAACCTACTTACATCATACTTGCGATAAAAAAACTAACTCTACTATGTTTTACAGTGAATAAAAGAAAGGGTTGGAGTGGCCTAGGAGATTCCCCTGATCAAAAAAATCATAGATTGGGATTAGTATTCATAAATACCAAGTCAAAGGTTTGGTGGGGATCAAAACTAATGAAGGAAAGTGATGTTACAGGTTTTGCTACAGGCGATTGCTATAGGAGGCATGTAATGCTACAGGAAGGTCTGTAATTGTATAGAAGGACATCCAAGTGGCTTTTGGAGGTTAAAATGATGTCTTGAGGGTATGGAGAGATGGATGTAAGTAGAAGAAAATGGAAGAGGGTTGGTTTGAGCCCCTAACCAAGCTAAGTAACTCCCAAAGGCATGTCTTTCACTAGGATGAGTGCTCTCGATGTACTAGGCAAAATGACTTATAAAACAGGGTTTTGGGATAGAATTTGGAAGCGGAAAGAGAAGATGAAGGAACTCAATATGGAAGTGGTAAAGGTGACCTTCTCTACAGATCAACATAGTTATGAAATAAATCACATGCATTCATCCATTTATCATTAACAAAATGAAATAACTTATGATGGAAAAGATGAGTGGAATTCAAATAACATCTAATTTATGACATAACATTGATCTAATCACTAAACTGACTTCTAGGATACATAAATAAAATGTAAAGAAGGACAAATAACCCTAACATAATTCCAAGAAATCATAAACACAATAATTTTAGACTTCGATTGTGAATCCTTCCACTCATTCTCCCACAAGAGTGGTGATGTAGAGGCTGGAACCACAAGATTTTATAAATTGATCTCTACTTAAATGAAAGAAACCAATCGTTTGGTATCAAGAAGAAAAATAAGTACAAAAAGAGGGACCAACGCCTCTGGGTTGGGCCCAAACCAAAGGGTCTTAACCCTCAGAAACTAACCTAGATGAAACTTAAAATCCAACTTCTCATTATCAAAAGGTGCAGGTCTAATACATCACGTAAAAGTTCAAAGTAGCAATGTCAAGATTCAAGCTCAATAGCTGCACCTAGTTGAACAAAAACTTTGAATTCTAATGAGCTCTTCTCCTAGTTTATTTATACAAAAGGGTAGTTGAAGTAGTTCCCTTGCAAGTAGGAGTGTTTCCCTCCTTCATCGTTAAAATGGTGGACCTTGACCCTATCGGTATTCACTTGGACTATGATTCACTCGGTTACCAATGAATTCAAACTAGTGAGAGAGGATATTGTGATCCCAAGATGAGTTTAGGGAGTTAAGGAGGTGGAAAAACCCCCTAGATTCTCTCCTAGTTGTCTCCACCAAGTCCCTGCATAGAAATAGCCCAAAATATGCTTCATTTTCCTACAATTAAACCACATTAGGCCACGTACTATGGAAACCACCTTTTACTCCTCTTATGAAGCATAACATAACAAAAAATGTAAATTAATGTAAGAGAAGGATAATTCTAAGGCTGGGGGATGACACAATGATCTTCAAAATGTACTTATTAATGGGACTTATCACCTGTTGTTGATGAATTGTTCGATGAACTACATGGGTAAATTTATTTCACCAAGTTGGATCTTTGTTCAGGATATCATCAAATTAGAATGAAGACAGAAGACATTATGAAAACAACATTTAGAACTCATGGAGGTCTTTATGAATTTTTGGTCATGCCTTTTGGCCTTACTAATGAATCTTCCACATTTCAAGATTTTATGAGTTACACTTTCAAAATCTTCCTTAGAAAATTCTTGTTTGTTTTTTTTGGTGATATACTAATCTATAGCAAGTCCTAGAAATCCCATGTTCAACATGTTGACGAGGTACTCAAACTATTGGAGGAAAAATAATTATTGAAAAAAATCTCCAAATGTTTATTTAGGGTGTAGGAAGTGGATTATTTGGGTCATATTGTATCCCATAAGGGTGTTAAGGAAGACCCTAATGAAATTAAATCCACTAAGGAATAGAAAATCCCGACAAAGTTAAGGTATCTTAAAGGATTTCTTGGGTTGACAAGGTATTATTGCAAGTTTTTTAAGAATCATGTGAAGATAACAAAACCTCTAACAAAATTACTAAAGAAAGATGCATTTTCTTGGACTCCAGAAGCAACTAAGGCCTTTAAACATTTTAAAGAGGTAATATGTCAAAATTTGGTATTAGCTACAAGAGACTTCAATAAAAATTTTATTGTGGAATGTGATGCCTCAGAAAACTGTATTGGTGTTGTTTTAATGCAATAAGGAAAACTCATTGCTTTTGAAATTCATCCAATCAAGGGAAAGTATTTACAAAAAGGTATTTATGAGAAGGAAATGTAGACGATCCTACATGCACTAAAGCAATGGCACCCTTACATAATGGGAAGACACTTCAAGGTAAAACTAGATCATGATAGTCTTAAATACTTCTTGGAACAAGGATTATCTTCAGAAGAGAAAAGAAAATGGTTCACAAAGGTGTTGGATTATGACTTTGAAATCATCTACAAAAAAGGGAAGCAAAATGTTGTGGTAGATGCACTCTCAAGAAGGAATGAGGATGTGGAAGCATTGATATATGTTATTTCTATTATCCAACCTAATTGGATAATTGAAGAAAGGGATGAATGGAAGAATGAAGAAGAGGTATGGAAACTCATTGAAAGGTTGCAGCAATATCCCAATAGATCTGATACATTTATTTGGAAAAATCATTCACTATGATACAAGGATTGATTATATCTATGTCAGAACTCCCAACTCAAACAATAGATTCTTCTGGAATTGTACACCTCTCCTTTAGGAGGGCACTCACGACTTTTAAAGACTTACCATAAGGTCAAGAAGGAATTTTTGTGGGAGGGCCTTAAATACAATATTCAAAAGTTTGTGGCAAAATGTTTGGTTTGTGAACAAAAAAAGTTTTGATAATTAAGACTTGGGTCTGTTACAATCTTTATCCATTCCAAGTTAGTTTGGGAGGAGGTCTCTACATATTTGATCATAGGTTTACCCAAGTCAGAAGGCAAGAGTGGCATCATGGTGGTAGTTTATAGACCTACCAAGTATGCACATTTTTGTGCACTATTTCATCCTTTCAAATCTAGTATAGTCGCTACTACATTTATGAAAATAGTCCAAAAGCTACATGGAAACCCAAAAAATATTGTAAGTGACATAGATCCCATTTTCACTAGAAATTATTAAGCATAATTATTTTCTTGTCTTGGAACTCAATTAGCTCATAGATCATCTTATCATCCTCAATCTAATGGGTAAACTGAGATAGTGAACAAATTTTTGGGAGTAAATTTTCTTTGCTTTGTATCTAATAGATCAACATAATGGGTCAAGTGGTTATGTTTGATATAATGGTGGTATAACACTTCCTTCCATACTGCAAAAAAAAGACCCCATTTATGGCAGTTTTATGGATATCATCCACTATCCATCACATTGTCTTTAAGAGAAAATTCTAAGTTTAAATTTGTGGAAGATCACATCACGCATAAAAAAAAGTTCTCTAACTCTTGAAGGATAACCCGAATCTTGCACAAAATCGAACAAAATAACAGAAAAATCAACATCATAATGAAAGAAGTCTTGATGTAGGTGATTGGGTAATTTTACAGCTACAACCATACAAACACATGTCCCTCAAAGAAAGCTAAGAAAGATAACAAATTATCACCCAAGTACTATGGTCCTTACAAGGTGGTGCAAATATTGATACTGTGGCATACAAATTGTAGCTTCCTACAACTTCTTGATTTTCCATGTTTCATGCTTAAAGAAGGTTACAGGTGACAAGCTCCCGGTTCAAAAAATATTTCCAGAACCTGAGAGGGAATGAAAAATCATATTGGAGATTGAAGTAGTCATAGAAACAAGAACGTGACATCTACAAAGTTGATCAATAGAGTATCTCATTAAGTGGAAGAACCTACCCATTGAATATTCCTCATGGGAGGTTGAGAATTTTATACAGAAGCATCTAGAACTGCTCAAGCACGAGGACAACACTTTTTTGGAGGGGGACATGTTATGTACCTATAATAGTAGTGTATCCCCCATATTGTTATTGGTGTGCCCCATGTAGCCCCGTAATTATTATTCTTGTGCCCCTTATAAACCCACTATTGTTATTGTTGAGCCCTTACATTATTATTATTATGTAGGCCTTGATTATATTGTGATCCTTTAGACTCCTATATAGAGCAAGGAGGCCTCATCTTTTGTATCATCCACGAATTGTTCATTTATATGATGTAAAAGTAGGTTTTCCCCTCGAAGAGGCTTATTTCCATGTCGTTGATCTATCTTTTCTTCTATTTTGTGATTTGGTTACATAACAAAATATCCTTGTAAGTGGATCATTATTCATGGTATTGGATCCCACAATTCAATTCATTATTTTATAATTTAAGGCTGGTTTGATGCAGCAAGGTAGGAGACTGATGTCTCCTTTAGGCTGGAGCTTGAAAATACTCCAGGGTGGCATGGTGATGCTAGCAAAGTTGAAGCTTGCAAGGTGTTGAATCATCCTTTTAGCTGAACCTGATAAAACCAGGGAGTTAAAGCGTCCTTCCAATTGGAGCTAGTAAGGTATGGTGTTGGAGCACCATTTCAGGAGTTGGAGGTTTCTGATGAATTGAATGCTTTTTTAGAGTACTAGGAAGGTGAATCTTACTCTTCAGTTGGATTTGAGAAATGTTGTGCTCATAAATTATCTTAGAAAAGCATACGGCAGGTTTTCTTTCAAAAGGGTTTCTTGTGTATTTCTCTTGTGGTGTGTTCATAATTCTTGTTTTTTCTTTACTAATAAGACTCTAAAAATTAATGATTAACTAATTACAAATGAAATAATGATTCACCCCCCTCTAAGTATTTCCAACATAGTCTTTGCATGGCTTTCGATGGTAGGCATTTTTAAAGGATCTACCATCTCATGCATTACCACATCTATCAATTGGTTTGTGTTAGGGTTATTAATGTTATTCAATGTCACAAGTGGATCCAACATGTTCCCCACTTCTTTTCTTCTTTCCATTGCAATTTGGAGATAGGGTGGCTACGTTTGAGTTCTTCGTACCTATTCCACCACCCTGAACCTATCTTTTATTGACCTATCGCCTTTTTTGGGGTTTCAGGTTGCTTGTCCATTGAACACTCTTAATACAAATGTCCATGATCATGACATCTACAACTGAAAGGAATGTGTTCATAACCAATCATTTGTTTCCATCCATCTTCTTGGAAATATATATCAATAGATTATGGCAAAGGCTATGATATATTCATATATATATGGATATCCAAGCGTATGACATGTACTATGCTTGTTGTATGGCCTTAAACGCTTTGACATATTTCCTAAGAACATTTTTAATTCTCACTAATGTCTCTTCCTCTCGAAATTATCTTGGTAATGACTACATGTGGATATGTACTAGTTCTGCAGTGAAATCTTCTTTGTCTGGGTTAAATCCCTCCATCCACCAACAATGTTGAAGAAGTATGGGTAATTTTCGAAAGGTCCTCTCGCACCAAGCTCTAACTTGATCCAATGGGATAGGGATTTTCTCATGGGCTAGATACCAAAGGATTTTCCCATGAGCACATGATTTGAATAGATCATACTTTGTATTTTGGATCTACAATTGCTTACAACAAACAACTTCCCACTCTTCATCTCTTAGCTTGATTTTCTTGTGGCTATAGATCCAACTATTCAAGATTCTAAATGCCTCTAGGGAATTAAGGTTTGAGTCATTTTTCTTTCTTGTTGCACTTCCATACAAAAATATTTGACTATTAGAAGCATTGCCTCTCCATTTGGTGGCTTTCACCTCGTAAGAGTGGTTGAGGGCATAATCCTACTACAATATTAATGTTTGAAAAATTATTTTCTCAGAGGTTATCCTTTAAATGTTACTAATTTATATATGTGCATTTATAATGAATTCTTACAAATATTATGTATGTAGCGATATTAATATTGTTCATAGTTTTTAATGATGTGTATGATTTCACAAATGTTAAAAAAAAAAAAAAAAAAAAAAAAAAAAAATTTGGTATCATGTGCATTATTTAACAAGTGTTAATGAAACTAGTGGGTATGGTGTAGGTATAAGAAATTATCAAAACCATGATGGCTAGTGGTGCACTTACCAAGTTCATTCAGAAAATTGTGAACAATAGAAATAGGTGTATACAAAAGTTTTATTAAATATGGTGAAGTCATGAGCAATTTTTGAAATCATGAATGTATATAAGGCAACCAATGTGCTTTGACGGAACAAGTAGCCTTGTACAAATGCCACCTTCATTATTGTCATTGTCACTACTAGTCTTTCCTTGCAATTGGAGGACTGCCTCAAGCGTAGGTGAAACACCATCATTAGCCAACTCTGTTGAAGAAACTAGAATTACACATTCATCTGAATCTGATTGTGCGTCTTCGACCTTAATACTTGCTCCTCTATCTTTCCTCATGCTTTTTATACTATTGTCGACCTTACCAAACACACCAATTTTATCATTTGGGCATACTATTCGAATACAAAACTTAACAGCAGAGTTCCCAAATTTTGGAACAATGGAAAGAGCGGGGTTATAACTAAGAGTTCTGACGTGTCTGGGTTAGGGTTTAGCATTTAATGAAGGCAATGAGAAAAGAGGGTTTGATTAGTGAGTTGGGGTTGTTATGTGTGAGAGGGTATACTTCTATAAATTTTAATACTCATTTTGCTAAATAATAAGGAAAGTAGTTTTATATATTAATTTTACTATAAATTTTTACTTTATATATCTTATACCTTGTTTACCTATTAATATTAGTATAAGGAAGAAAAAAACAACCTTCTCTAGAATCACTTCATACTTCGTTATAAGATTTTCTCTAAATAGATTATATTTTCATATTCTTATGTTAATATTTATTTTTAATATCTATTAGTTATTTAATATCGTTATTATATGTTAGAAAATATATTTCTCAAAATTTTTGGTACAACAATAAACAATTTAGTTCAAACTTACACACTTCTAAGCATATTTACTTAGCCTAAAAAACAAGTTGAAGTAATTGATTATGTTGAGAAACTCTTTAATAGCTACCAAAACTCTAAATAACAACTTAATATAGGCTAATTCCAACCTATACTTAATCTTCTAAGGGTATTTAGTTAGCCCAAAAAATAAGGTGAAGTAATTGATTATGTTGAGAAACTCTTTAATAGCTATCAAAACTATAAATAACAACTATAAATAAAAACTCAATATAGGCTAATTCCAACCTATACTTCATCTCAAATAGAGGAAGAGAAGAAAATAAAATCTTAAACAAAGTTTCATTGTGTCATGTGACAAGAGATTGAATAAAAATTTTGATCCTTAGGCTAAAGGGGCATATGTCCTCAAACTTATGCCAATACATTCAAAATGTGGAGGGATTCAACCATATTATTCATAACCATTGTGTTTTAATCAATCCTTTCAACATTTGTTAATCACATTTATTTATGGCAAGGCTTAGGGGTGGAAGCTCACAAGACATAGCTCATTCCTTCCTACATGTGTAATATCGTCCTAATGATTCACACTGAATGATAAAGTGTAGTAACATGTTAGCATTGTGAGATTAATCTTACAACCATAACACCAATTGGGAGTAGTTGTAATCATTCTAATCCATTTTTAAGTCTTTAGGATAAGGAATTTAGGAAAGAGAACAAAAATTTTAAAAATATGGTGAAGATAGGAAGGGAATTTGCAAAGATTACTAAAAAAGAAAGTCCCTTGGGACATGGCTCCTAGGTCTAGTATTTTGTTTTTATGGAAATTTGGCTCACTGGTTACTTGTATTTATCTTATTAATTTATAGTTTACCTCTCGTTTATTTTCATTGGTCTATTTGTTCCCTTTGCCACTACACTTTCCTCATGTTGGCTAAAGAGCCTAGAATCCTAAGGCTATAGTGAGAACCCCATTCTGGAATAATTTTTAGATATTGATCATTTTTTTGGTTAAAGGTGTTCTCTAGGATTGACATACCTTATCATTTATGGAATTATATATTCCCTTCTAAAAGACCTAATGACCATCTCTTCTTCCTCTTTGGGTAGTAAGTCTTTAACAAACAACGCTTCCAAAATCTAATTTCATTTTGTAGGTTTAAGGCTTTTACTTGCAATAATGGAGCACAAGGACATCATGGCATTTAGGAGACTCCTAAGATGCCATGAGGAGTAGATAAAGTTGAATAGGGTTTCACTACATTTTTTAACTTTCAGGTGCAAAAAAATGATTACAATTGTGTAACCCAATACATAAAATTAATGAACTTGTTGGTGCAACAAAATGGAATTGAATTATAAACATTGGCAATGACTCATTTTTATTGATATGTAAGGATGAAGTAGAAATATCTTCCAAGAAAAAAACAAAAGAAGATGACATAGTACACCAACTCAAATAACCAATGCATATAAAACAATGACACTTCACCTAATAAAAATAAGGACAATGAGAGGTCAATAATTTTCATGGTTTTAGTTGAATTTCTTGCTTTTGAAAATGCTTTGTTAAAAAATAAATATTGTAATATGTTTTACGAAGGTGACAACATGTAGGAAAATATGGAGTAATTTTTTTTTAGTCTCCAATAAATTGCCTATTATAAAACTAAAGAGCCTATTAATTCAAGGGTAAAATTCATTGATGTAGACTATATAGATAAATAATAATCTCATATTCTAATTTTTTTTATGATTTGAGGAATCAACAATTTGGTTGGTACTATACTCACATGGCATGGGGTTGATTCAAACCACTACCACTACAACTCGTAGCCGCCTACACATGCCCCTTCCATAGGCATAGTTCAATCTAGGGGATTTGAACCTCAAGCCTCCTTGTACATAACACTTCATTTTAATGGCCATAGCTAATTGAGCTTCCCATAGGGGTCTATCCTATTCTAATTTTTATTTGTTGGCTTAAACTACAGGGGATCTGAAACTTGAATTGCTAACTAGAGAGAGAGAGAGAACTTGACATTGTTAGAGTTGAAATATTGAATAATAACTTAACATTATTAGGGTTTAATATCTTGAATAAACGTTTTACAGTTACAAAAGAAAACTTTTGAATTATATTTTCATTTTTAATATTTATTTGTATATTTTATATACTATTTATTATATTATTTTTCTTTATGAGATATCTTTATATCCATATGAGGAATATACATGTTTTGATCCTCAAATGACTCCTTAGACTCAATAACAAGCTCCAAAGCCATTACAACAAAACTTATCATATTACTTGTGGGAATTTAACCTAGGTAGAAAGGATACCATATTTCCCAACAACTAGAATAATGTATAAACTCTTTTTTCTACCCTAGATGTAAACATTATAATGTGGGTTTATTGATAAATGTAAAATTACAAATATGTTTGAGTTGGAAGAGTGGGAACTATTGATTTTTGTGTAGCATCAAGAGATATTCTTGCATGCCAAGAGGCCTTCTAAGTCAACCTAGAAAAATTATAAGATTTCAAATAAAATAAATTTTATTTTTGGGTTTCATGTAGCCTCGAAAGGGACATGTTGGACCAACCATGAAAAGGTGTGTCTCTTGGGGTAATTGCACCCATTCACCTTCTATAAATACACATGATGTGACACGTCATTTGACTCACTAACTCATCATATATCTTATATATAAGGCACTCGTGGGAGTAGAAAAAGGGATGAAATGGCTAAAATTTAGACCTAGATAATGGCATACAGATTTCTGTAGTGCTTGCCTTGAAAATCCAATTGATAAACCACGTTGTGTGTGGCATCACTCTCTTGGATTGGTCAAAACTTCATTGAGCATTAGATGCATCCCTGTGATTAAATTTATAGAGGCAGAAGAGTCATCATGGCCAATTTATTTCCTGGTACACACACACACATTAATATTATTAAAGTTGAATATATTGAATAATATTTTAGTATTGCAAGGGTTTAATATCTTGAATAAACATATTACAATTACAAAAAAATTATTGAATTAATTTTCATTTTTAATATTATTTCCAATTTTATAAATTATTTATTATTATCAGTTTTATTTATATGAGGTATCTTTATATCCCATGTGAGGAATATGCATGTTTCTATCCTCAAGGGGCTCCTCAGACTCTAAAATAGGGCTTAAAACCATTACCACAAAGTTTATCATATCGCTTGTGGGAATTGAACCTCAATAGAGAGGGTACCATTCTTTGAAACCACTAGAAATAATGTAACAACCATTTCTTCTACCCCTCATGTAAACATCACTATATGAATTTGTTCATAAATGTAAAATTGAAAATATGGTTGAGTTGGAGGAGTGGACATAAATTAAGAGGTTTGACGAGGAGGAGTTTCTTGTGCAAGTAATTAGCCAGAACCACAACCATTTCATTTATTTTTCCCCATTTATCTCACCGATGAAATAATGTTCTACTTGAAAAGCATTGAATTTGTGTATAATCCATCTAAACTAAAGGGCATGACCCATGCGGCTTACCTTCTTATAGGACGTGTTGGGAGAAAATCCACCATGCAAAAACAAAGACAAAGGAGTAGGCAATGAAGAGGAAAAGAGGTACAACGAGGAAAAGAGGGTGCAAAGGATTAAGAAGAGCACACAATTCATTGGAGGAGACACCAAAGGAGAAGGATCATTTGGAGTGCTACATTGGAGAAGAAGTAGCTTTGAGCCAAAACTCTATTTTAGAACATTGTTCCTTGTAAAATTTTGTGAGTTTAATGGTTGTATGGTTGTGTTGGATTGGTCAGTGATAACTCCGTGGAGACAATGACTCACTTCATATTGAGTAAGTTGATAAACCTCTATTTTCTTGCTAGAGAGCTACTAATCCACTTAGATATTGTTTAATGGGATAGAAAACCACTAGGGTGCTTTCCTTAAGGTTGATAAACCACTTGGTGGGATGAGAGGCTTAGGTGATTGCTGAAATTTGATAATAATCCACTTTGTGGTTCACTAGGAGGTTGATAAACCACTTAAGTATTTGCCAAATAAGGTGATAAACGACCTAGATAGTGGGTTTTGGACTCTTGTAGTGATTTCCATGAAAATCTAGTTGATAAAAAACCCTTAGAGTGATATCGCTCTCATGGACTAATTATAGCTTCATTGAGCCTTAAATGAATCCTTGTGACTAACTTTAGAGAGGAAAATAGTCACTATGGTGCTTACTTTGTGAAGCGGTTGATAAGCCACCTAGAAAGTGCACTACCTCTCTGGTCTATCTCACTTGATATTGTCATGAAATCCCCCCCAATAAAGACCACTAAAATAGAAACGTAGTAGAGAGACCATTAAAGCTACATCTTCTTGGAGACACGAAATATAGCCTTCCATTCGAAATCAAATAATCGAGATATATTCAATATAGAAAGAGTGAGGAGTATTGACCAAACCTCATGGAATATACACTCTCTAGTGCACTTATTCTTTAATCTATCTTAACTATATTCAATAGAAATTATTTCTAGTTCCCTAAAACTTCAACCATCATGTTTTATATGTGAATGGTTGTGGTGAATTGTTTAGATTCCTTTCCACAGAGCCTTGACTTAACTACAAAATTCTTTTGGCCCCAAAGGAGAAATTTAATGCGTTATGTTAAGTGGTTAATTTTAGGTTAAACCTAAATTCATGAAATAAGCACATAATTAGGGAGTCAAGTATGTGTACTATGGTGTAATTAATATTGAACATAAATTCTCGAAATAGAAGAAATTGCAAGTAATGAGATTTACAATTGAAATTTTAGCAAAAAATTAAGATTAGTACTCAAGTAAAGGGAGCTTCTCCTTTTCCTCAATGGTATTTTGAAAGATAAATATGGATCTATAAAGTTGGATGGACAAGTGCAAACTCTTACTTCTTTCTAGATATGGACTAGGACTAATTATACATATAATTTCAAATTCAACAAGTGAAATACAAGGAAATAAAGAGGATCCTTTTCTTTAACTTTGTAAAATTTTCATTTTGACCTCAAAAGAAATACTCTAATATAATCAAGACTTCAAAGATGAAAAATAGGTATCAATATAAGCAAGAGAAGCAAATACAAGAGAACCAAACAAAAGTCAAAACAATGGACAAATACTAATGCAACGTGGGTTTATTTTTCTTCACCTAAAGTTTTGTAATTTAGTGTGAGTCTAAGGGTTATATAAGTAAGCTATGGAATTTGTATTTTAGTATATTGAGACATAAATATGTAATTCAACAAAGATAATTTGTAAAAGGTGAAGGTGTTAGGGCACCTAGGGGCTTTCTCTCTATCTCCATCATTTCTCTAAAAATGCATTATAGTACAATATCAACAACCTAAGAGCTAAAAAAGACCCTATAGGTGTACTACTTAGACTAAGAGAAAACCATAAATGAAAAAAGTAATTAGTTCTAAGAAAAATGTAGAAAAATTTTTCTAATGTTGCGTTGGAAGTGCAAAAACAAGGGATAAAAATTATGCTAAATGATTTCAAGTAAAACCCCAAAAGGTGTGTTGATCCAATAAAAAAAATAGGGGTCAAAATTTGTATTAAATGAGGTATAAATGAGATCAATCTCCATCATTGCTTGAGATAGTATATTATTGAGGTACAAATGAAGGGTTCCAACCTAGCATGGAAAAAAAAAAAACAGAAAAAAAATATAAAATCCAAAATATAAACTATGAAATATGACATGAGTTGGAAAACAAACATGACCATAGTTGAGGAAGAATATAAGAATATTTTCCCTAATATCATCACAAATCCGTTGGTGTAGAACTCTTAAAAGGTTGAGTAAATTTCAACAGCTTAATAGTTGCATGTTAAATCTAGACAATAATGGTTTTGGGGATAGAAAAAGTTAAATCATAGTCTACTTTACAATTTTTATCATCAAATTAAAATAAACAACAAATGGAATAATAGAAAAATATTATTCAAAAACTAAGAAATAAACAATTTATTATACATTTCCAAATCCATGTACTTGATTTGGAAATTGACACAAATATACATTTTTTGTGGAATAACACATTTTACCCAAGATACATATTGACACCTCTATGTTTAAAATGAAAAGTAATAGCAACTCATGCTGAAGACACAATGCACCTTTTTCCAAAAATGGAAAATCATGCCAAAAGTACATAATGGTACCTAATGTCAATATACATAATGGTCAATTAGTAACTTGTACCTATTGGGTTGTGTTATATTCTTTTCACGAATAGCCCACATAGTTTACTGGGGGGTTAGATGGGGGGCGCGATCCCCCCCTCGTTTCGCAATTGTGTAGTGTGGGGGGGGGGGGGGGGTTCACAGGGGTTTGAGAGGACCCATAAC
>APFE030196471.1:26196-45361 GCA_000404065.3 Pinus taeda
CCATAACCCCACTTTATGGGGTTCGGGGTAGCGCCCTAGAAAATTTTGGTTTTGGACCCTATGTTAGGTTGGGCGGACCCTCCTATGGTTTTGTGCATGATTTTCGCACATGTTTTTGGGCACAATGGTTTTTGGTCCATGGTATTGGACACGATGGTTTTTCGGTCCATGGTATTGGATGCTTCGGCATGTATAAATATATATTATAACATTGAAGGAAAAATAATGAAGAATCAAGCTGGTAGTCCTGGTTTTGGGATCCAGGGGAAATCTCTGTGTATATGTCTTTTATGTGTTATGCTCTTGCATTGTTTATTTTTTTTGTTTTAGAATTCATATGCAGGTAATTTCTGTACAAGGTTAAAACCTACACTACCACCATCGTCGATGTTAGGTGCATCTTTAAATATGATCTTACTCTTCTTTAAGCTTGAGGAAACTTGAGTCTTCGTATGTTAAGGAGTAGTGCACCTTTTTGGAGACTAGAAAAGAAACACTACTTATTTAAGTTATTTTCCACAATTTTATCAACAAAAAAACTTAGAAATGTGATTATATTCCTATACAACAAAATTCACTATAAATTATTTTGCTAATCTCGAGGGCAGTTGCCCCTGCCATGACCCAAGCTTCTCTACAATGCATCCCTATAATAGTTATAAGAATGAATTAATGAAAATTTCAAAATCCCTTAAATAAAATCAATATATCATGGATAAGTATTTCATCATCTAATGATATCCCCATGAACATCTCAATCAATGATGGAGATTGATCTTCCAGAATGGTATAAATATTCATTGGTTGAACACCCTAATATAGGGTAGGAGTTGGGGATGTTATACGGGTCGATGCAATAATTGTAGATGTAGGTAGAATAGATGTTACAATGGTATATATATAAATAATAAATGTAACAAACAATGTTAAAATAATATAGATGGGAATAGGGTGGATCAATGGATTGATATTGTATGGATGGATTCAAAATTGTGGTGGGGCTTGGTGGTGATAAATTCCCATGGGATATAACATTAGATGAAGCTCTGTGTGGAGATAAAGTGGAATACCAATGGTTGGTACAAGGGGATCAAGAAAAAAATTTACCATGTACTACAAACAACAAATTCCAACCAAGTTAAGAAGCTACAAACCCATAAAATAAAAGTCCTTACATTCAATGTATTGTATTTGAATGGATCCAATAACTTGTTTTTGTAATATCTGAATCCAATTTAGAAGTTATAAACAAGGTACAGGATGGATAGGGAAAGGTTTCCATGGTGAATAAAATAATGTGGATGGTTCTTACATACATATTTGTAATATCTTATATTAGTGAAGACCCATATAAATTAGAATGATAAGGTGAAAGATGGCACACCCAAAATAATAGATATAGAGTGATTGGAGACATAAGCTATCATAGAGGTAGTTATTTTATTAGTGGGAACTCATGCTCCTCACAATATATTAAGTGTTTTAATTATGCTCATTAAGTGTGTGATAGTTGGGAGTTATTATGTGTGTGTATGTTCTATTGATGGTGCTAAAATGCCAACTAGCTTCTTATCATAAGGTGATAGGAGGTGAATTTTCTTTTGGGATGATGGTTTATACATTTTTATTTGAGAATATCCCCACCCTATATCCCCATGTATCTAATATGTGAGTCGTCAATATCCAAGGATGCATTATTAAGGGAAATTATTGATATGGGGAGGCAGTGTAGACTAGGGAAAAATATTCTACCTAGATTGATTTCACATTAGGTCCAATTGCCAATTCACATTGAAGCTACCTATATCAGCATATGAAATAGAAAGGTGATCTAGAGTTTCCTTTTAATTTGAATTGGACATTTTCCAAAATGGTAAATTTGAGTTAATTACATAGCATACAATATTTTCAATAACAATTTTAATCATTAACTATATTTGTTTCTATACATTGCACCAACAACCAAAACTAATCATGCACACCACTATGGATAGTTAAGAATATATGAACAAGGTTATTGAGACTAAGTCAAAGTTCTTACCTTGATGCATCAAAGCGCTGAATGATTCAAGGTACATGATGTTGACTAGCCCAAATTCTAAGAGGGGTGCCATAGCACAAGTGAAATGAGTTAAATGATACTAATGTATGGGCATGTAGTAAATTACCACTTTAGTGGCACAATATTATGAGGAGGGAAGTTATAGTTGGCAAATGTGTCAGATATTTATCCATAAGTGGCATAGTATACATGGCTCATGACCCTCAATGTGAAGAAAATGGTGGGAGAAACTAGTTAGGGATGACTAGGAATTAGGCCAACTACTTTACGTATTTATCATGTTATGATTATGTCATAAATCGTAGATTGCTAGACTCCATGACGAACAATTTATTATGATTTTTTAGGATATGCTTGTGTGTCAATTGGATGTTTCTTGGGTTGTTAAGAGAAATTTGGCAGTTTCTATACTGCCCATATTATATTAATTCTTGTGTGGTATGTTGTGACCATAATCAACATAAAATTATAATGGCTTTGAGCCTTATTGTCTAATAGCCTCTTGTGGAAAAAAAAATACATGTTCCTCATGTGGAATATATATTTCTTCAAAAAAATAGTAGCTTTTAAATTATATGTATAATGCAAATGTAAAGTGTGGTTGTGTAAATATGTATGGTGATCCATGGTTGATTGTATGTGAATGAAAATATTATCTTCCTATCTATGCATGTGCTAAATGGAAATATAAAATGTTATTTAAAATGTTATCTATGAAATGGTTTTCGTTTCTAGGAATGTCACTAAATGAAACCAATTGAAATGATTGTACCAAAAGTTCAACTATTAAATATTTTCTGGAAAATAAAGTGTGATGCACATGGTAAGTGACGTTAAACTACATGGTGATAATTTTTCAATCAAGATAAACACAAAGGTGACAAACATGATACTCAATGATATTTTCTTAAAAAAAAATAAACACAACATCATATCCATCCTAGTTATTGGTGTAAATCCAATGAAACTGTCACCATCACGGGGAAGGAAATATGATGGGGTAAAAATGGACCAAGATGTTGAGGAAATAATCCATGAATAATAAACATCACCTTCAACATAAATAATGTAGCAACAATATGGAGGGTCCATTTGAGTGACACTAGAAAATAATGTATTGGATGAAAAAATAAAAAAAGCATGATATAAAATCTTGTCTAAATTATATACAAGGTGAATGCACACTCTTAAAAGAAAGGGTTAGGGGTAATTTTTTTTAATGTAGTGCTCATTTCCTAGAATAAGAATAATTTCCCCTTTTATCCCACCAATGCAAATATGCTACCTTCCCTAGACATTGCTTGACAATGTGGGGTCCCTAATATAATGATTCAAACTTTCTTGAACCTATTAGATCGTAGGATTTGTGCCATATAAAGATTAGATCCCCTTGAGGGCGAATTTTTTTATGTATTAATTTTTTCAATTCTTATTGGATTCTTTAGCTTCTTAGCTACTAAAATTATTTGTAAGTGACATGAAACTATTCATCAAAATGTGCCAAAATCACTAGTTTATTCTAAAAGAGTGATATATCGAAGGAGTTCAAAAAAAATGGAAAAATTAGATTTGATGCTCAATCATTAAAAATACCTCCTTATTATGGATGAGATGAAACAATTAATCCTAGTGGCAGCTTTAGTAGATGTCATATAGGTACATAATGTTTGGATGAGAACATGGTTCTAGTTGGTATAGTGATTCATAGTTCATTGGACCATGGTTTTAAGGATTTATGGACAACCTCAACTTTGTGATTTCCATGTGGGTATTAAGAATATTGGTAGATGTGCTAAAAACCTAATAGAAAAAATATATCATAGTAAGTTTTCTCTTTGAAATGGTATATATGATTAGAAACCAATTGTATTGGGACTATAAATTGACTACTAACATGATTGGTCACCTCAATAATTGATCACCACAATAACATATTTATGACCATCAATAGAAGGAGGGTTACACCATGAAAAAAATGACTATTAGGTCCCTATAATACTAGTGTTAGGTATGTCTACTTAAATCTTATTCGCCTCCCTGACTCTCGTCAAATGAAGCAAGATTATCACAACCTCCTAATATCTAAATGTAAACAATTTAGAAAGGCTCGAGGGACTTAATTTTCCCCTTTTATATGATATGTGTTAAGGTTTAATAAGGAGGACCATGTGTTCACCCCGTACCCTCACGTTAATACCGAAGTGTGTGGGTCGATGTTTAGTATTTAATCAAGGCAATGAGGAGAGAGGGGTTAGTTAGTGAGTTGGGATTCTTATGTGTGAGAGGGTATACTTTGAGTGGTTCGAATTAAGGGCATGTAGTTTTTTCCCGCAATAAGCTCTAGGTTCAAATTCAAAGGAGTGCTTCTTTTTAAAACTTTAAAGGTCAAAATCATGAGGAAAGGGAAGTAGGAATACTTCTATAAAGTTTAGTACTCATTTTACTCAGTAATAAACAAGGTAGTTTTATATGCTAATTTCATTATAATTATAAACTTAGGTTATTAATATTCTTGGAAGAAAAAGCAAACACCCTCTTCTAGAATCACTTCATGATAAGACTTTGGATTCTACTTTCATATTCTTATATTAATATTGTTAATACTTATTTTTTAATTTTTATTAGTAATTTAATATCGTTATTAAATGTTAAAAAATATAGTGTTATTTAGGGGTTGTAGGTTGCATTATTGTGAAGGAATAAGAATGATTACATTTCCTGAGATTTTTGGTTCAACAATAAACAATTTAATTGAAACTTACACACTTCTAAGTGTATTTAATTAGCAAAAAAAACAAGGTGCATGATTGTGTTGGGAAACTCTTTGATAGTTATCAAAACTATAAATAAAAACTCAATATAGGTGAAATCCAAGCTATCCTTAATCTCAATTAAGCAAGAGAAGAAAATAAAATCTTAAACAATGTTTCCTTCTTTCATGTGACAGAATATTGAATAAAAAAGTTGATCCTTAGGCTAAAAGGGCATATGTTGTTAACCTTAGGCCAATACATTCAAAATGGGGATGAATTCAATCATATTATCCATAATCACTGGTTTTTAATCAATCATTTTAACATTTATTAATCACATTGCTTAATGGCAAGACTTGGGGGCGAAAGCTCACATGACATATCTCATTCCTTCCCACATGTGTAATCTCATCCTAATGATTCATATTGAATGCTTTGTGCATGAACATGTTAGCATTGTGAGATTAATCTTATGACCATAAGGCCAATTGGGAGTAGTTGTAATCAATCTAATTTATTTTTAAGTCTTTAAGACAAGGAATTTAAGTAAGAGAACAACAATTTTAAATATATGGTGATGATAGGAAGAGAATTTGTAAAGATAACTAAAGAAGAAAGTTTCTTGGGACTTGGCTCTTAAGTCTAGTATTTTTTTTTATGGACCTTTGGCTCACTAGTTACTTGTGTTTAGTTTATTGATTTATAGTTTACCTCTCTTTCCTTTTCATTGGTCTATTTACCTCATGTTGGCTAAAGACTCTAGAATCATAAGCTTCTAGTGAAAAACCCATTGTGGAATGAGTTTTGGATTGTGATTATATGTTTTGGTCAAATGCGTTGTCTAGGATTGACATACCTTAGCATTTATGGAGAGCTAGATCCCTTAGTAAAGATCCAATGGCCATCTATTCTTCCTCTTTGGGTAGTAAGTCTTTAGCAGACAGTTCTTCCAAAATCTAATTTCATTTTGTAGGTTTAAGGCATTTCCTTGCAATAATGGAGCATGTGGACATCAAGGAGTTTAGGACAGTCCTAAGATGCAATCAGTAAATCAAGTTGAATAGGGTTTCACTACAATTGTTAACATTTAGGTGCAAGAGAATGATTATAATTTTGTCACCCAATACATAAACTTAGTGAAACTTGTTGGTGAAACAAAAGAAAATAATGGATATTTTGGAAGTTGTATGTAGTATGCTATGGAATTTAACTATAGATATTGGCAAAGAATCTCTTTTATTGATATGCAAGGAGGAATTAGAAATCTCTTCCAAGAAAAGATGAAAAGAGATGACATAGTGCACCAACTCAAATAACCAATGGATATAAAACAACACTTGCCCTAATCAAAATAAAGACAAGGACATGTCAATAGTTTTCATGATTTTAGTTAAATTTCTTGATTTTGAAAATGCTTTATAAAAACATAAATATTCTAATATGTTTTCTGAAGGTAACCACATGTAGGAAAATATGGAATAAAATTTTGTAGTCTTCAATAATTGTCTATTGTGAAACTAAAGAGCCTATTAATTCAAGGGTAAAATTCATTAAGTAGACTATTTAGATAAATAATATTCTCCTATTCTAATTTGTTGGAAATAATGCTAAGACGGGAGGGGGTGAATCAGTATTAGTAACTCAATAATTTTTCATTTCCATAGGTAGATTTGTATACACTACTTTAGCTAACTGAACCAACATGTACACGTGATTGTTATTAAAGCAACCGACATATATGCAGAGAACTTTTGAGTTACCCAATTTATCATGTATTGAACGTTAACCAGTATGTCAGATGTTAATTAGACAGTGCAGTAGGAGCAGAATAAATCATAAGCATCACACATGAACACAAAGATATAAGGTGGAAACCCAATGTGGGTAAAAACCACCTATTGTTGTCGTCTCTGTCTTCTTTTAATAATGAGAAAATTTTGTTTACAATTTTATATTAGTGTAGACTTATACCAGTACGTAGGCTTCTAGCTGCAGAAGGCTTCAACCTTCTCTCATTTTCCAACTACTACTGGAAGGGAGCTACAACCCCCTAGCTCTTGTACTAGCTGATATGTTTGTTGGTACATAGGCACTGAGCTACAGAAGGCTATGACCTTCTCTTTTCCTCCAAGGACCATGTTTCATAAATTTTTAGATTGGATCCATCAACAACATCATAAGTGTAATTCAATCATCAAATATACCTCCATCAACTAGTTGCCTTTTGAACCAACCACAACCAAATCAATCAATCACTTTGACAACCCATCAATCTGATCATTTAAAATACTGTCAGCAGATTACAGTAACCAGAACCCAAACCAAAACCCAGAACTCTACAATAGCAAACAACAACAACTAAAACATGTTTGATAAGGTATATGCTACTTTCATGTGTCAAACCTGTGTGTATACGCACTTTTCTCAAAGCCAACCAGCATATACATCTGCAAATATTAATTCATAATTTTGTAGCTATTCCATACTTCAGTTATACCTAGATCATATCATTTACATAATAATATATGTGTCATTATTCATATCTAGAATATTCATGAGAAAAAACAGATAATGGTAGTTCATTTTACTCCTTAAGATCTTGATCCATCATTAGATCAAGTCCCTCATCATCCATTAAGGTTCATCCTTGGTTCAGATCCAACAATGCACCATAACCCAATAACCTGCATGCTAGATCTCACACTTGATCAGGTATTTGATACTTGCACACCTTGGCCTAATGATCCTCTCCTCCTTTTATAGTTTTAGGCCTTTCTCAATACCATGGACAAAACCACTTAGGACCAAATACCTAGGGTCAATACCTCAGACCAGATCCCTTCGACCAATACCATGGATCAAAATACCAAGGACCAAATACTTCAAACCAAAAACTTAGTTTTCCAAGGTATATGCACTTTTCCTTCTCTAAAAGTGCATGTGTATGTATACGCGGCTTGTATACAGTGAACCTACATGTATACGTAGCTTGGTCAATGGTGAACCTGCGTATACCTCTCTTTCTTCATTCTATGAATACTGATCTATAATTCTTTGTTGTTTAATTGCTATACTGTGATCTTTCATCTGAGTGAGTTTCCATCAAGGACAATACATGCATCATAATGCCAACAATATCCCCCTTTGGACTTGATGATAACAACCACACCAAGTCACTCACCCCCTTTGTAGATTTTAAACCCATACAAAAATTACCTGCATACGAATTCTAAAACATAGAAAATAAACAATGCGAGAGCATAACACATAAAAGCACATATACACAAATATTTTCCCCTGGATCGCAAAACTGGGACTACCAGCTTGATTTTTCATTATATTCCTTTCAATTTTATAATACATATGTATACATGCCAAATCATCCAATACCATGGACCGAAAACGATCGCATCCAAAAAACATGTGCGAAAATCATGCACAAAACCATAAGTGGGTCTGCCCAACCTAACAGAGGGTCCAAAACCAAAATTTTATGGGGCGCTGCCCTGGACCCCATAAAGTGGGGTTACAGGTATGCCTCAAACCCCCTATGACTCCCCCACTACACAATCATTGCAATGAAGGCGGGGTTCCGGCCCCCCTCTAACCCTCCAATTAACTACGTGGGCTAGTCATGCAAAGAATATAACACAACCCAACATTCTTCCACTTGTTTTCTTTCCATAGGTGGCCACAAGAGAGCTTAGTCATTTTTCTAGCCTTGAAATGCCCGTTATCTCTCTACACCAAGAGAACTTCTCAGAACTCACAGATTTTGTCAATGCATCTGCAGTATTCTTAAAAGTGTCCACCTTTACCGGAAACACCTTTTTGTCTTCTATCATATCCCTCACAAAGTGATACTGAACATCAATGTGCTTTGTCTTTGAATGATATGCGGGGTTCTTTGCCAAGAAAATTTCACTTTAGTTGTCACAATCTATCCTTATAGCTCCCTATACTAACCCCATACTTGAACACAATCTCTGCAACCAAACTGCTTCCTTGCTTGCATGAATGGCTGCCATGTATTCTACCTTTGTAGTTGATAGTGCCACTACATATTGTTTCTTACTCATCCAACTGACTTCACCTCCAAATAGGTTAAACACATACCCGCTTGTAGATCTTCTCTGATCCAGATCTCCAACCTAATCTACATCAACCAAGCCACGAATATCCAACATTCTGTCCAATCCTGGTCTTCCTTGGTAGAACAAACCATAACCACTAGTGCCACATAAATACCTGAAAACCCGCTTCACTATTGTCTAGTGCTCCTCCCTAGTTTTGACATAAACCTACTCAATACTCCCACTGCCTGTGCAATGTCTGGTCTAGTGTAGACCATTGCATACATTAGGCCGCCGACTACACTTCCATATGGAACATGGGACATGTCCTCTTCCTCTTCTTGTGTCTTGGGACACTATTCAACATATAACCTCACACCTATAGGAATAGGAACCTTCACTGGTTTACTATCCTGCATATTAAACATCTACGATATTGTCTCAATATACTTCCTCTAGTTTAACCAGAGCTTCCTCTTTGCCCAATCTCTTTTAATTTCCATGCCCAAAATATAGTTTACAGCAGCAAGATCTTTCATGTCAAATTTGGAGGACAATTGGGTCTTCAAATCCTGGATAATTTCTTTGTCATTTCCAACCAGCAACATATCATCCACATACAAGACCAGATAAATTACATGATCACCAAGTAATTTAAAATACACACAGTGATCTGCTTTGCTTCTGGTGAAGCCAAGTCCCCGTATAAATGTATCAAATTTCTGATACCATGTCCTTGGTGATTGTTTTAACCCATACAAAGAATTCTTTAACTTGCATACTAGTTCTTTCTTACCCTTCACCGCAAAGCCTTCAGGTTGCTTCATGTAGATTTCCTCTTCCAGATCCCCGTGAAGAAATGTTGTCTTCACCTTCATCTGTTCTATCTCAAAATCAAAAGTAGCAGCAATAAATAAAAGTAATCTAATAGAAGTTACCTTGACAATAGGAGAAAAAATATCACCAAAATCAATTCCTGGCACCTAGGAATAACCTTTTGCTACCAACCAAGCTTTGTATTTCTCCACCTTTCCTTTTGCATTTGTTTTCTTCTTGAATACCCATTTGCTGCCAATGGGTTTCCTTCCAGCTGGCAACTCCACGAGATCCCAAGCCTCATTTTTGTGCAAATATGCCATTTCATCAACCATGGCCTCTTTCTAGAGTTTTCCATCCTCTTAATCTACTAATTCTTTCATAGTTTTAGGATCGTCATTAATAATAGATAAAGAAAAATTTGAATAGAAAGCAGATGGACTATACCTTTCTGGCTGCCTTCTTTCTCGAACTAATCATTTCACACCCAGAGTTTTTGGCTCTTCATATTTTGATTCCTCCTCTATTGTAGAGTCTGATTCTTCCTCCTTTAGCTCAAACTCTATCTCCTTAGGTTCCTTTGGTTGGACTTCATGTTTAATAACATATTTTACCTCTCTGAAAACCACATCCCAGTTGTACACAACACGGATCAGTTGTACACAACCTTCCATGTGACTGGGTTCGAAAGCTTATAACCCTTTAAACCATCCTTATACCCAATAAAGATGCACTTTTCAGATTTACTATCCAACTTTGTTTGTTTCTCCTTTGGAACATGTACATATGCATCACATCGAAATAACCTCAGATGTGAAAGAGAGGGTTTCTTACCAGTCCATACCTCTTGTGGAGTTTTATCCTCCAACACTGATGAAGGTGACCTGTTGGCCAGGTAACATGTAGTATCCACCGCCTCTGCCCTGAATTCATGTCCTAACCTGGCACCACTAAGCATGCTTCTTGCTCTTTCCATCAACATCTTGTTCATTCTTTCTGCAACTCCATTTTTCTGAGGTGTATATGGAGTAGTATTCTGTCGTGTTATACAACACTTCTTGCAAAATTCTTCAAATTCCATACTGCAAAACCCTCCATCGTTATCTGTCCTCAGTACCTTTATCTTCTTCTCTATCTGGTTTTACACCAAAGCCTTAAATTCTTTAAACCTATCAAAGACTTCAGATTTCTTCTTAAGGAAATATATCCATGTATTCCTTGAGAAGTCATCTATAAATGATACATAGTACACAGACTTAACCAGTGATGGAACTTTCACAGGTCCAAACACATCACTGTGCACAAGCTCTAATATTTGTTTCGTCCTCTTACCACCAGAGGGGAAACTCACCTGATTCTGCTTCCCATATACATAATTTTCATAGAAATAAAATTCCAGAGAGCTATTACTCATACCTTCTACCATACCTTTATCATGAAGTATTTGAAGGCCTTTCTCTTCAATATGTCCAAGCCTTTGATGCCACAACATGGTCTTTTCTCTAGAGACCACTAGATTTTCTGCTCCACTTTCAGGAACCATAAAACTATTGCACCCATCAACAACCGTGCTACCTTGCAGCTTGTATAGAGTTCCAATACGAACTCCCTGCATCAATACCAATGCTCCCCAAACCATCTTTCAGGTATCCTTCTCGAACATAGTTTTTACACCTGCATCATCCAACTTGCTTATAGAAATCATATTTCTGGCCAATACAGCAATATGCAGAACACCTGGAAGTGTTCTAACCCTTCCACCTTGCAACTTCAACTTTACTTTTCCACGACCAATGATTCTAGCCTTCCTATCATCCCCTAAGAAGACATTACCACCATCATATTTCTCATACTCGCAGAACCACTCTCTATGGGGAGTGAACTGAATGGATGCACCTGAGTCAACCAACCATGCATCATGATCTACATGTGTACTTAAAGAATCCAAGTACACATCCCCACCTTCATCTGAGGTAGTTTTCGCCTCTGCAGAAGGAGCATCATCAAATCCCCTTCCTTTATCAGGAGCTTTAGATTTACAGTCCCTTTTGTAGTGCCCTTCCTTTCCACATTTCCTGAACACCACCTTTATAGGGTTTCTTAGAGACTTAGATCTCCCTCTAGATTCAGATCTCCCACTTGATGACTTATTTTTGTTTCTGTTCTGGGACTGTCCTCGTATAGACAAGGATGAGACTATTTCATCTCCTCCATCAGCAAGGATGAGAATATTTCATAAAATTGCAAGCTAGTTGCATTGCTACCTATTGTAATAACTAGACTATCCCACGAATTTGGTAGAGAACACAACAGACGGATACACTTATCTTCATCTAAAATTTTAATATTAACAGATGCTAACTGACTTACCACAGTATTAAATGCGTTTAGATGCTCTGTCACTGCGTCTCCATCTTTCATCCTCAAGTTATATAGCTTTTTGCACAGGAATAGTTTATTCACCAGAGACTTAGATTGGTACAAAGTCCCTAACTTGTCCCACAAAGCCTTCATCATAGCTTCCCCTGATACATTCAGTAATACTGAATCTGAGATACACAAGCGTATTATGCTCTTTGCATTCCGATTCAACTTCTTCCATTCTTCATTAGACACTCCCATTGGTTTAGTACCTAGATCTACCATGATTCCCCGATCTTTATCCACCAATAGATCCTCCATCTTGAGTTTCCACAACTCAAAACTTTGACCATTAAATTTCTCGATCTCTATCTTTCCACTACTCGCCATCTTCTCTCACCACCAGAATCGATCTCGCAGATCTCCCACTGAAAAGGGTCTACCACAGGCCTGAGCAAAAACCCTCAACAACAACAGCATCCCCTTGAAGCCAAAATAGCTCTGATACCAAATGTAGGTTTTAAGCCCATACAGAAATTACCTGCATACAAATTCTAAAACACAGAAAATAAACTGTGCGAGAGCATAACACATAAAAACACATATAGACAAATATTTTCCACTATATCCCAAAACCGGGACTACCAGCTTGATTTTCATTATATTCCTTTCAATGTTATAATACATATTTATACATGTCGAAGCATCCAATACCATGGACTGAAAACCATCACATCCAATACCATGGACCAAAAACCATGGCATCCAAAAACATGTGTGAATATCATGCACAAAACCATAGGTGGATCTGCCCAACCAAACATAGGGTCTAAACAAAAATTTTCCGGGGCGCTGCCCCCAACCCCATAAAGTGGGTTTACGAATATGCCTCAAACCCTATATGACCCCACCCCACGCTACACAATCGGAACAACGAAGGGGGGGATCCACCACCCTTCTAACCCCCTGGTTAACTACATGGGCTAGTTGTGGAAAGAATATAACACAACCCAACACCCTTTGACATCAAGGGAAAAGGGTCATGCTCCCCCTGAGTACATGCTAAAATCTCTGATATGATGAAGTGTACTGATTGAGCTCCCATGATCGATTCCATTCTCCCCCTAAGCACAAGCAAAGTTTGCAAAAATATTTTCTAAAAGAAGAACATGACTCTATGACGAAAAGAAGAAACATTACATCGTCCATCCCATACATAGTGGGGTTAGAAATTATGTCTTTTCATGACCTTTACATTAAATGATATGCATGACATATATTACAAAGACCAAATACCTTAAATAAGACCATGATAGTCATCAGAAACTATCATTTGATCTATATCATCAGCAACATCTGTCAACAACAACCAAACCAACAACCTGTATAGGTCCATCATTAGTTCCCAAAATATCATCAACCTATGTCAAAGTATGTCGACATATGTCAACTCATCCTCTTGATCTCATCAAGATCAACTTGTTTCATTCCCCTATCATAACCTTCCATGAATCGACTAAGCATATGTCATATCTCCAAGTGGTAAAACAAAATCATGCACATCATATCATATGTATGTGAAAACACCATAGACATCATTATCAAGAACTGCATGATCTTTCCACAAGAACCTTCATTATATCATCACTAGGGAACATCCCATTTCATCAACCATGATAATCAACATATGTGAGTATCAACCTATCATCATAAAGTAAGAACCCATCATCATTGATTAGGTACCGAAGACTTCTAGACAAAATTCCAACAATGCTTTATTAGAAGCATACCTTGTTCTCCCCCTAAACCTGTTCCACCTGTTCACTGTTAGATCTGATCAATGCATATGTCAGTAAGAGATATCAAAACATCATCATCAATCATATATACATCAAGTTATCAACAACTTTATGAGGACCAATATATTTCCACATGTTATCAGTATATTATAACCATCATCAAACAAAGCAAATAATTGAAAGAACCATAGCAGACCCCTCTTTTCTGAGTCTGGCCCACTGTTTTTCTTCAAACCAACATATACGCAACTACGACCATAGAAACCCGTGTCGTATAACAACCTTTCTCTAAAAAAATAGGATTTAATAGTAGGATGATGCAGAAACTACTCCCAACTTTTGTATGAGATATTCAAATTTCTCTCCTAGTAGTGGTTTAGTGAATATATCAGCAACCTGTTCATTGGAGGGAACATACTCCAATTTGACCTTTTGTTGAAGCACTTGTTCCCATAGAAAATGATATTTGACGGGTATGTGCTTAGTCTTGGAGTGCATGACTGGATTCTTTGAAATCATGATGGCACTTGTATTATCACATAAAATGGAGATGGATGGAGTACATGTGATCTGAATGTCTTGCAAGGTTTGCATCATCCAAAGTAGTTGTGTGTAGCAAGATGTAGCAATGACGTATTCTGCTTCAGTTGTAGATAATGTAATTGAACTTTGTTTCTTGTTGAACCAAGACACTCACCTAGAACCCATATAGAATGCACCACCACTAGTGCTTTTTCTATCATCAACACTTCCTACCTAATCTACATCTATATATGCATGAAGTGTAAGATCTGTATCTCTAGGATACCATAAACCAAATTTCTATGTTCCTTGAAGATATTTGAAAATCCTTTTTGCTGCCGAAAGCTGTGTTTCCTTTGGATTTGCTTGGAATCTTCCAAATATTCCTACTGCATGCATGATGTCAGATCGGGTACCTGTTAGATAAAGTAGACTACCAATCATGGATCTGTAAGTTGGTTGATGTACTACAAGTGATTCATCATTTGAGCTGAGACTGCATCCTATTACCATTGGGGTACATACTGGTTTAGAATCTTCCATGCCGGAATTTTTGAAGATCTGTTTGAGATATTTGGTTTGTGAGAGAAAAATACCATCTTTATTTTGTTGAACTTGTAGACCAAGAAAATAGGTAAGCTCACCAAGCAAGGACATTTCAAATTCTTGCTGCATTACTGAAGAAAAATTCTAACTCATGGATTCTCCATTGCTACCAAAAATGATATCATGAACATAAACAACAATTATTAGCAATTTATCATTGTCAATATTTGTATATAGATTGCTATCTGCTAACCCCTTTGAAAAATCTTGTCGGTGGAGATATTTGTCAAGATGGTAATACCAAGCCCTTGGAGCCTGTTTTAGACCATAGAGAACCTTTCTGAGTTTGCATACAAGTTTTGCATCATTTCCAAGAATGAATCCTTCTGGTTGTTCAATATAGACTTCCTCTTCTAAGTCTCCATTAATAAAGGCAGATTTTACATCCATTTGGTATACTTTTAATTTTTGAAAACTAGAAAGAGCAAGAAACATTCTTATGGATTCAAGTCTAGCAACAGGTGCAAAAGTTTCTTTAGAATCTATACCTTCTTGTTGAGCATATCCTTTACAAACAAGTCTAGCCTTGTTTCTAATAACTTCTCCATTTTCGTTCAGCTTGTTTTTGAATATCCATTTAGTTCCTATTATATTTTTATCATGAGGTCTAGGAACTAATTCCCAAGTATTACTCTTCTACCGTTATCTCTTCTTATGGTGTTTCATTGGTTTCTTCTTCAGAATCAGTGTGATTTGATGTGGGAAAGTGATCCTCATCTTCTTCATTGTCATAATCTTCAGTTTCTATCTATTTTGGATTTTTGCATGCTTCATCAACCACAACATCAATATTTTCAATAATTTTCCCAAGTCTTTCATTATAACATTTATATCCTTTACTTCGAGAAGAGTAGCCAAGAAGAATGTGTTCATCTGCTCTGGGTTCAAACTTACCAAGTTTTTCATCAGTCCTTTTCATATAACATTTGCTTCCAAAAAATTTGAAGTATTTTACAATAGGAATCTTACCATACCAAAGTTTATGTGGAGTTTGAGTGTTGTTTGAATCAACATTTGCTTTGTTGAGAATAGTGATAGTGGCGAATGCAGCTTCACCCCAGAAGGTTGCAGGAGTTCCAGATTCATCTAGCATAGCTCGAGCCATTTGTTGAACAGTTATATTCATCCTTTCTACCACTCTATTTTGCTGAGGAGTCTTTGCGGTGGAGAACTGCCTTTTTATTCCATGTTGTTCACAAAAGTCAAAGAATTCATTCAAGGTAAATTCCCCTCCTCAATTAGATCTGAGGCACTCGATTTTGCGATCTAATTCATTTTCAGCCAGAGCTTTGAAGGCTTTGAACTTTTCAAATACTTCATCTCTATGCTTTAGAAGACCTATCCAACACATTCTGGAAAAATCATCAATGAATAATATAAAGTATTCTTCTCCATGAGGTGACTTTTTCCTTGATGGTCCACATAAATAAGTATGAACAATTTCAAGAGGCTTACTAGCTGACCCTTCCTTTTCGACGAAGTGAGATTTGATTTTCTTACTGAATTGACATGATTTCCATATAGTATTTTCAAGAATGATGATATCTGGAATATCACAAACAGCCTGGAATTTGCATGCTTTTCTTATTTAAGAAAATCTTAGATATCCCAATCTTTTGTGCCATAGCCAGTTTTCATCATTTTTCTTAGATAGCACTATTGTTGTCCTCCCTTGACTATGTATAGGTTGTTTGGAGTTCTTGTACCTTTGATCATGATTTCTCCTATATCAACCTCACGAACAACACATCCATTTGATCGACACACCACTTCATTTCCTTGACCACACATTTGACTCAAACTCAATAGGTTATGTTTTAAACCATCAACATACATAACATTCCTAGCTTTAACTTTTTCTTTCAGGAAAACAGAGCCTTTACCTTTTATGACAGTAGGAGTGTCATTTCCAAATGAGACATTCTTTTCTTTTTCTAAGGCATTATATGAGTGTAGTTTTTCTTTGCCACCTGTCATGTGTTTTGAGCATCCACTGTCGATGTACCATTAGTTTTCTTGTCCTCTTGCATACAAGGCTATACCACATATTTCTATTTGTGTTTATTTCTTTCTCCATATTTTGGGATTTAATGGAGTTTTCTCCTTTTGAGATATTTACCGAAATTTACTCCTACATTCAGATTCTTCATGGTGAAAGTTGTTACAAATTGAGCATTCTATTTCATTTTCAAGAAGAGAAAATTTATTATAGGAACTTTTCTTAATCCCTGTCACATTCCTTTGATTTCATGCTTCTCTAGTCATGATGGTTTTGTAAGCAACACATTGAGAAAATTTGTGTCCAAAATTATGACATGAGAAACATTGACCATTGAAGAAGTTCCTGCAATTATCGAATCTATTGATCTGGTGATTGTAGTTTCTATTCATCTTTGAAACAAATTGGGTATGATTTACCTAAGGTTGGTTGTGACTTATGTTTATCCTTGGAGCAAACTGAGCCTGATTTACCTGGTGATATGCCTTATGCCTTTGCTGACAATTGTCATACTGTTCATTGTTCTGTGCTGCATCAAGATAGCTTTTAGTGGAGGTTGACAGCTTCCGCAATTGAGGTGCTTCTTCAGTATATCCAAGACCTTTCTTTATTAGAGGAGAATTCTGCACTCTGATAATTTCATTTAAGGTTTCTAATCCTTTAGCAAATCTAAGATTGATAGATTTTGTGTTCTCGAGATCCTTTCTTAGACCCACAATTTCACATTCTAGTTTTTCATTGTGTTTTTCTCTTTGAGCAAGTTGATATGTCAAGGTATCTATAATCATATTCTTTTCTTCTAAATAGATTTTGAGTTTAGAAATTTCTTCATGAAGTTCATCTTCTTCTAAAGCATCCAAAAATTTATCATCTTCATAGGCCATTAGAAGTCTATAGTCATTACTATCTTCATCTTCATCACTATTTGATAATCCATCACTATCTTCATGAGTATACTAGCTCATTTTACTTACACGTTGTTTTCTATTCCATTTTTCAGATTCCTTCCCTTTATCATATTTATCTTTATGAGGGCATTTGGCAGCATAATGACTGACTCTACCACAGGGCAAAACATTTGAAAGGTAGTTTACCTCTAAATCTTCAGGAATCTCGTTGAAGCTTCTTGACAAAGTTTACTTAATCTTCTTCTTCTTAAATATGTCCTGATTCATTGAGTTATTATTTTCCTTTTGTTGAAGCTTTAAATGCAACTTCTCTCATATCTGATGGGCCTCCTTTTCTCATCTCAAAGGCGGTTAAGATTCCGTGAAAGCTGTGTCATAGTAATAGCCTGTAGATCTTGTTTTTCTTCTATGGAAAATACTTTTGATTCAAATTTAGCAGATAAGGATCTTAAAACTTTCTCAATTTAGGTAACTTCCTTTATCTCCTCAACCAGATTTTTCATGCAATTAACAACCTCATTTATACGTAAGAAGTAACTAGCAATACTTTCATCATTGTGCATCTTAAGAGTTTCATATTGAATTCTGAGAGTTTGTAGTTTAGCATATTTTTCCTGAGAGTCTCCTTTGTAGCTTAGAACAATTTTGTCCCATCTTTCTTTGGCTAATTTGAGCTGCATAACTTTGACAAACTCTAATTTTGAAAGACTTCCCAATAATGTATTTACAACCTTGGCATTGGTTTCATATTGCTTTTTACCTACCATATCTTTAGGAATTGTTGATGGAAATGTATATCCTCCTTCCATGATTTCCTAGACATCTATTCCAAGTGATTGAAGGTAGGTTGTGGTTCTTATCTTCCAATAAGCAAACTTGCTCCCATCAAATATTGGCAGTCTGATGGATCCCTCGCTTTCTTGATTACTCATGATGATGGATCTTCCTTCAAGGGATCAAGCTTCTTGAGAAGGACCTGCTCTGATACCAATTGTTGGAAATAATACTGAGAGGGGCGAGGGGGTGAATCAGTATTAGTAACTCAATAATTTTTCATTTCCATAGGCAGGTTTTGTTATGAAACCAGCTCAAGAAAAGATAGAAAAGATAGATCAACGCCTTAGAATTCAGCCTCTTCGAGGGAGCGACCTCCTTTACATTACATAAATGAACAATTCTTGGATGATTCAAATGATAAAATCTCCTTTCTATATATAGGAGTCTAAGGAGTCACAATATAACCCAGCCGACCTAACAATAATAATA
>APFE030196471.1:48885-119620 GCA_000404065.3 Pinus taeda
AATGTGCTCCATTATTGAACCCTTTTGTTTGAGACTTATCAATTGGCTAAAAAAAGTGTTGCTTTTTGTATCCTCATAATGTGCTGTCAATTCTTCCATAAAAATTGCCCAAGTGATATTTTGTTTACGAGAGCAAAGCCATTGATACCATACAAACTGATTTGGTTCCAAATATAAAGTTGCAATACGTACCTTTTGTGTGTTTTCACATTATTGAGATCGAAAAATTGCTCCATCTGTAATATCCATGTTGCGGGATCCTTGCCATCAAACTTCCTCATATCGATTTTTGGAGTATGATGGGTCTTCGATCCCACATTAGAGTCTATGGAATCATGATTAACATTTCTTTTGTTCTCATCATGAGTTTCCTTTACTACCCTTTCACCCTTAGTGACCCTTTCTTGTAGAAAATTATTCATATTTATCTTCAATTATTCCATGCCTCTATTCAAATCTATCTTCAAATCATCCATCTTAGCTTCTACACCTTTTTGTGCAAGTGACACTTGTTGCACTTAGTCTCGTAATTTTGATATATCATGTTGCATTTCTTCCTCTTCTTCATGAGTCATGCTAGATCTTTCAGGTCGCCTACTAGGTGTTTCCATTTTCTTTCTTCGGGGCATCAATTACTGATAATAATGCTTCACTATGCCCTTTGAATTCCTTCAAAATAATTTTTCAAACCAAGCTTAAGCAAACATTTAAAAAAATATACACACCTTTTTTCACTTTGTAGGAGCTCGATCGTGCCTCTAATGTATCTCTGTAATTTTGGATCATCCAATTTTCAAATTAAGACCTCTAGTAGCACTATATGTCCTCTTTCCAATGCCAACAGTCTGACCCCAATTGGATTCTCCAATGAAAAGTTATGCCAAATATCCCACAATGACCTGATTATAGACTACTTCAGTAGAGCGAACTTGTACGACATACAAAGTGTCCCTGTTTTGACCTTTGGCCTTAAGCAATATCTACAAGAAACTACAGCCTATCCTCTTTCTATACCTTCTTATGAAATTTGAATCTGATGCTCAGAGAGAAAGTTATGACGATTTTCCCTAGGTCACCTATTTTGAATGTAATTCAGGATTCTGCAAAATGACCAACTTCCTAAGTTCATATCTCCGAAAATGTAGCATAAAAAGCTCTAAAATTTGGACCTGAGATTTAGTGCGATGTCTTCTCAAATGGGTTTTTTTTTTAGCTTCTGAAATGTCACAGAAAAAAAGTTATAGCGAAAATTCCACGATGACCTATTTGGAGCAGCGAAACCCTAGAATCCAAAGCTCTGATACCAAATGTTATGAAACCAGCTCAAGAAAGATAGAAAATGATAAGATCAACGCCTTAGAATTCAGCCTCTCCAAGGGGGAACTCCTTTACATTACATAAATGAACAATTCTTGGATGATTCAAATGATAAAACCTCCTTTCTATATATAGGAGTCTAAGGAGTCACAATATAGCCTAGCCGACCTAACAATAATAATATAAAGCCATAAAAATAACTATAGAGGGATTCTATGGGGCACAGTAATAACAATATGGGGACAATATGGGCATAAGAATATTAATAAGGGGTACAACTATAATAGTAATGGGGTAATCACTAGTATTATAGGGACCCAACAGATTTGTTTACGCTATGATACTTTAGCTAAGTGAACCAATGTGTACATGCGACTGGTATTAAAGCAACCAGCGTATATGTAGAGAAATTTTGATTTACCCAATTTATCATGTATTAAACTTTAACCAGTATATCATATGTTAATTAGATAGTGCAATAAAAGTAGAATAAAGCATAAGCATCACACATGAACACCAAGATATAAGGTGGAAACCCAATGTGGGTAAAAACCACCTGCTGTTATCATCGTTGTCTTCTTTTAATAATGAGAAAAGTTTGTTTACAATTTGGTACTAGTGTAGACTTATACCAGTATGTAGGCTTCTACCTACAAAAGGCTGCAACCTTCTCTCGTTTTCCAACTACTACTGGAAGGGAGCTACAACAACCCCCTAGCTCTTGTACTGGTCGATATGTTTGCTGGTACATAGGTTCCAACCTATAGAAGGCTATGACCTTCTCTCTTCCTCCAAGGACCATGTTTCATAAATTTTCAAACTATATCCATTAACAACATCATAAGTGTAATTCAATCTTCAAATATATCTGCATCAACCAATCACCTTTTGAACCAACCGCAAATGAATGAATCAATCACTTTAACAACCCGTCAATATGATCATTTAGAATACTGTCACCAAACTACAGTAACCAGAACCCAAACCAGAACCCAGAACTCTATAACAGTAAACAATAGCAACTAAAACACATTTTATAAGGTATACACTACTTTCATGTGTTGAATCTATGTGTATATGTGCTTTTCTCAAAGCCAAACAGTGTATACATCTACAAATATTAATTCATAATTTTGTAACTATTCCAAACTTCAGTTATACCTAGATCATATCATTTACAGAATAATATCTGTGTCAGTATTCAGATCTAGAATATTCATGAGCAAAAACACATAATTATAGTTCATTTTATGCCCTAAGATCCTGATCCATCTTTAGATCAAGTCCCTCATCATCCATTAAGGTTCATCCTTGCTTCAGATCTAGCAATGCACCATAACCAGATAACCTGCATGGTAGATCTCACACTTCATCAGATATTCGATACTTACACACCTTGGCCTAATGATCTTCTCCTCCTTTTATAGTTTTAGGCCTTTCTCAATACCATGGACCAAAACCACTTAGGACCAAATACCTAGGGTCAATACCTCAGACCAGATTCCTTAGACCAATACCATGGATCAAAATACCATGAAACAAATACTTCATACCAAAAACTTAGTTTTCCATGGTATACGCACTTTTCCTTATGTGAAAGTACATGTTTACATATACTGACTTGTATACAGTGAACCTGCGTGTATATGCAGCTTGGTCAATGGTGAACCTACATATACCACTCTTTCTTCATTCTGTGAAGACTGATATGTAATTCTTTGATGTTTACCTGCTATTTTTTGATCTTTCATCTGAGTGAGTTGCCATCGAGGACAATAATTGTATCATAATGCCAACATAATTTTCTTTTATGGTTAGAGGAATACAAAATTGTGCTCGTCTTGTACTCGCATGAAATTGGGTCAATTCCAACCAGTACCGCTATAACTCGTAGGCACTTATGTATGCCCATTCCATAAGCATAGGTAAAATGGGGGGATTTGAACCTTGAACCCTCTTGCACATAACATTTCATTTTCATGATCATCTCCAATTGAGCTTTCCCTAAGGGGCTCTCCTATTCTATTTTTTGTTGTTGTTAGCTTAAACCATGGGGGATTTGAACCTTGAATATATTGAATAATAACTTATCATTATTAGGGTTTAGTATATTGAATAAACATTTTATAGTTACAAAAAAAAACTTTGAATCATATTTTCATTTTCAATATTTATTTGTACTTTTTGGAAATTATTTGTTATTATTATTACTTTATATGTGATATCTTTATATGTCATATGAGGAATATACATGTTTTGTTCCTTAGGGGATTCCTCAGACTCAACAACAAGGCTCAAAGCCATTACAACAAAGCTCATCATATCACTTGTGAGAATTTAACCTAGGTAGAGAGGATGCCATTCCTCCCAACCACTAAAATAATGTAGAAACCCTTTCTTCTACCCCACATGTAAACATTACTATGTGGATTTATTGATAAATTAAAATTGCAAATATGTTTGGGTTAGAAGAGTGGGTACTATTGATTCTTGTGTAGCATCAAGAGATGTTCTTGCATGCCAAGAGGTCTCCTAAGTTAACATAGAAAAAATATAAGAATTCAAATAAAATAAATTTTATTTTTGAGTTTCATGTATGCTCAAAAAGGGACAAGTTGGCCCCACTATGAAAAGTTGTGTCTCTTGGGGTAATTGCACCCATTTGTCTTTAATATATAAACATGACATGACACATCATTTGACTCACTTACTTATCATCTCTCTTATATAGAAGGCACTCGTGGGAGTAGGAAAATGGATGAAATGGCTAAAGTTTTGACTTGGACAATGGGCTTTAGGTTCCTGCATTGCTTGCCTTGAAAATACAATTGATAAACCATGCTTTGTGTGAGATCACTCTCTTGGAATGAGCAACTTCATTGAGCCATAGATGAATCCTTGTGATTGACTTTATAGAGGTAAACAGTCATTGTGGCCAATTTATTTCCTAGTACACATATACACATTAATATTATTAGAGTTGAATATATTGAATAATAACTTAGTATTATTAGGGTCTAATATTTTGAATAAACATTTTACAACTAAAAAAAAAAATTGATAAGAAGTTGGATTCTACTTTCATATTCTTATATTAGTATCGTTAATACTTGTTTTTTGATTCTTATTAGTCATTTAATATCATTATTAAATGTTAAAAATATAGTGTTATTAAGGGGTTGTAGGTTTCATTATTGTGAAGGAAGAAGGATTATTACATTTCTTGAGATTTTTGGTACAACAACAAACAATTTAATTGAAACTTACACACTTCTAAGTGTATTTAATTAGCAAAAAAATCAAGGTGCATGATTGTGTTCGGAAACTCTTTGATAGTTATCAAAACTATAAATAACAACTCAACATAGGTGAAATCCAAGCTATCCTTAATCTCAAGTAGAGCAAGAGAAGAAAACAAAATCTTAAACAATTTTTCCTTCTTTCACTGAGCCTTAGATGAATCCTTGTGATTGACTTTATAGAGGCCAAAGAGTCATTAAGGCCAATTTATTTCCTAGTACACATACACACATTAATATTATTGGAGTTGAATATATTGAATAATAACTTAGTATTATTAGGGTCTAATATCTTGAATAAACATTTTAAAATATATATATAATATTATATATATATATATGATATATTGAATTATATTTTTCATATTAATTTTATTTTCCCACTTTATAAATTATTTATTATTATCATTATTATTTTTATACCAGCCTAGATCCATCTTAACTTCGGATCTATCAAGCATTGAGAGGGATCAAATATCTCAAGGTGCAAATCTCTTTTTTGAGTTAAAAACTTGAGGAAAGGTTGCACCTTGAGAGATTTGATCCCTCTTGGTGCTTGATAGACCCAAAGTTAAGATGGATCTAGGTTGGTTTCAGTCGTCTGTGGCCAAATAAATCTAACAAGCATATGATTAATTTATTAGTAATATGTAAATTCATCTATTATTAATATAATCATTTTAAATATGTTAAACATGTCTAAGCTTAATCTGGTCATTTAAACTTTAAATTTTCTTAGTTACCTCAGTTTTTTGAGATGATAAATATCGTTAATATCTTTAATGATGAGAAATGATAAAATAAAAGTTTTGAATGTAAAGTGATAATGTAATAGTGTTGAATGATAGAAAATGTGAATAATAAGAATATATTTAATTAGAAATAGTCTTCATTGTGATTAATCTCAAACTATTTTCTTCTACTATTATTATTGTCACCCTTGTTACTTTTGTCATCTTTTCATATCAATTATATGAAAAGGACAGGTTAAATCGTAAACAATGGTGAACCTGGTATTGCACCAAGAGTGCTACAACTCCCAACGGCTCCTCAACTCTATTTATTAATCTTCTGTTTGTAAAAACTTTGAGGTGACAATGCTATATACACAGTAGATGGAATTATATTCATGCCACCCTCAACTAGGAAATTTGGTCAATACTACTCCAAGACCATTCTTTCTACTAAATTAAAAGGAAACTAACTAATGAAGGTGCAATTCAGAAGCTAGCTCTAATGATAAAAAGGAAAATTCTTTTTACACCTCAACTTGTAAATGTTATTGAATCAATTCATGAAAAGACAAGAGCTACACTACTTGCAAAAAGGGAACTACATTATCTTGCAATCAACCATCTAGCTACAAAATATACTTCGATACAAGAAACTAACCTATCAAATCATAAGTCAACATTCCATGCATCATCTATCTAGCTCACACTTGCATATAAATCAATGTTCTATTTGTGATAAATATGTGATAAAGAAATTAATGCTATTCTATTTTGCAGTGAAGGAAAAGGATGGTTGAAATGGCCTAGGTTCTTCCCTTGATCATGGAGTCACGGCTGGTGGTAAATCTACTTCTAAACTACGTCAAAATTGCATCACGAGTCAAAGCAGATGGTGAAACAGGCTTCTACAAGAGGTTTCTATAGGTGATCTGTATTGCTATAGGAAGGCTTGTAATGCTACAGGAAGGTTGCGGAGAAGGTTTAGGAGGTAGGGATGATGAGTTCAAGGGATGTAAGGTGGATGGAGGTTGGGGTAGATGGATGAAAGCTGGCTAACACCCCTAGCCAAGATCAAAACCTTCGGAAGGCTTGTTTTGGAAATAGGAGAGCTTCTCACAGTGATCTAAGGGGATGATCTCAAGAAAAGAATTTGGGATTCATCAAAGACGGTGAAGAATTCCAAGATAGATATGGTGAAAGGATCCTTGCCTATATATCCAAACAACCCTACAACATCACATGCACATACTCTTTTATCATTAACAAAACGAAACAACTAATAGTGGGAAATATGAGTTGAATTTAAATGCCATCTAATCTATGCCAAAAACTCTAATCTAGTTAATAAATAAACTCCTCAACTATAGAAAGCACATGAAAAACAAGATTACCAACATAGACCTTCTTCCAAGAAATCATAAACATAGCATTTTTGGACTGTGATTGTATATTCTTTCATTCATGCTCCCATGAGAGAGATGAGATAGAGGTTGCAATCACAAGATTTTTGAGGGGTTATGTTCTAATGAAATGCAGAAAACTAATAAGAACTCTAAGTTAAAAACAAATACCAATACATAATAGGGAACTAAGTCACTAGGGTTGGGCCCAAACCCAAGAGCCTCAGCCCTATGGAACTAACTCAATGATTAACCAAAAAGAAACTTCTCATTATGATTGCATCAATGTCAAATACATCACATAACGAGTGAAAAATAATAGTATCAAGTTATTAATCTATATATATTGCTAGATGAAAACAAAATTTGAATCCTAATGAGATATTTTGCATGTTTACCAAAAGGGTAGGTACTAGAATCTCCATATAAAATAGGAAAATTTGTCTCCCAAAACTCGAGAAGGTGGACCTTGATCTTCTTTAACTGTAGTTGCTTGGCTGCCAATCACCTCATATTTCTTGGTTACCAATAGCCGCAAGCTGATGAGAGAGAGTGTGGTGATCTTGGATGATTGAGGGAGTTAAGGAGGTGGAAAGACTTCTAGAATATCTACCTCTTGTCTGCTTTGATTTCCTTCATTGAAATCATCTAAAAAATTCTCAATTTCCTACGTTTAAACCATATTAGACCACTTGACATAACAAAAAATATTTTATCCCTCTAACTAAGCATAATATAATAAAAATTGTAAACATTTCCACCTCCAACTTATTAAAACATGTCCTCTTGACATTTACACATTTTTTTTATTCACACATAGGGAGGAGGTGAGAGTTATCCATACATGTGCCTACCTCATGATCGAACTGATGTAGGGATTTGCAAGTGGAGCTGGACCACATTATTGGCATCAAGGGAGTTCAATATTTGTGTTTCCTTCCTATGTATTTCTTCATTTCTCCTCATGATATTTGATTGTTGTGTTTGTTGTGTGTGCAAGTACCTTGTTGGTGTCCGATCTGTTATTGTTGTTGGAGAGTCCTATTGGGAGTGATATGACTACTACAAAATGGCCTCATAAGTTTCCATCACCCCCCTACTGATGAAAAGAATAGGATTATTTATTTTTGTGATGTGTGCACTCACTACCACAAGAGGAGGTCTCCTTCCTATAGTAGTCCTATCCTTTTCCTCTTGGGTCTTCAAGCTGCATGGGGGTGGTGAGAGAGGATGTAACAAGTCTTGAGGAAAATGTTAGGACTTTGAAGGAGTAGTATCTCTTTGTAGAAATGAAGATGATTTCCTTTGTTTTCTTCTCGAAAAGTTTTCAATAGTGGTATGACAAAGTGGAGTAATTTTAGTGGATTTTGTTTTTATGAAATGGGATGGATGAGTGATAGATGGATGGTGGACCATGGCGGGGCAACCCCCTTCATCATTTTTAGGGTCATGTTAGGCTATCCTTTTCCTCATATTTCCATCATGTAGCTTTTCAAAACCGTCCTGTAGCACTATAGGACCTTCCTGTAGCATTTATAGGTACTTCCTGTAGCAATCTAGAGAGGGGGTGAAACTTAAATTTTGGGCTAATGGGATGGTGGAGAGGGGTGATCACATGAGTGTGGATGATGGATATGAAGTGGATGGATGGATAAGTGAATGGAATATTGAGAATTTTGGCCCTATAGCCATGGAATCTTTCATTGTCTTTAATCTTGCAAAATGACAAAACAATTAGTACACATAGTGTAGATCCATTTCTTGTGTTTTTTTTTAGACACACAGGCTGTCTCATGAGAGGTTTTCAACCTTGTATTCCTACTCTAGATGCTTTAAGAGAGGTTTTCACCTAGGGATATTTATTATTTTTCATCTCTTTTTTTGCTCCTCGACTGTCGTAGAGAGGTTTTCAACCCAAGAGTTGGCCTCAGATGCCTCATAAAGGTTTTCATCAATGCCTTTTATTTTGTTTTTTTTTCCTGTTTTCTCATTTTCCTCTTTTTTTTTCAAAAAAAGTATCTAGAAAGGTTGTAGACTAAAATATATGACACTCCCAATCACATTGAATTCTTTGTTGATTGTGCTGATGAATTCTTCCTTAGACATAGGTTTTTTTGTATATATTCAGCCTATAGAAATTGACAAGCAAGGGAATCCCTTCCTCATTAATGATCCTGATTTGAACAACTACATTTCCATGATATTTTTCTATCAGGTATGGCCCTAACCTTCTTGTCATTGCTTTTCCTTTGAAATACTTGAACCTAGAACAATATAATTATGCCCAATCCCCTTCTTGGAAAACCTTGTCCTTTATATGCCTATCATACCATACCTTACTTTACAATTGTGTAACTTCACTGTGTAGGAGGAACTACATTTTGAACTCATCTAAGCCATTCAATTAGAGGAGCTTGTCTTGTTGTGCTTTAGTGACATCTAAGTCCAATTAGGTTTCCATTCTCAAATTATAATACTCAAAATCAATAGAAATCATAACTTTCTTTCCATAAACTAGATCATATAGAGTGAACATAGTAGTTGTCTTCCAAGTGGTGCTATAGGCCCAAGTGGCCTCCACTAATCTATTTTCCAAATATCTTCTGTTGTTACTCACAACCTTGGTGAGGATGCTCTCCAATGCCCTATTTATAACCTCTACTTTCCCATTTTCCCGAGGATGATAGGAAGTATATGTTTTGTGTTTGATATGATGCTTCCTTAGAATATTATAGATTAGATGTGATGTGAATTGAGCTCCCTGATTAGTGACTATCTCCTTGGGGTACCCAAATTTGTAGAATATATTTTCCCTTAAGAACTCAACCACTTTCTCCTATGTTGCTACTTTGATAGCCTTTGTTTCAACCCACTTTGTCAAGTAAGCAGTGCCCACACTAATGTACTTTTTCTGCACTGATTATGGATCAATTGACCCAACGAAATCCATGCCCCACTTGTCAAATGGCTCCAAGGCCACCTGAGGTTGAAGAATAATTTCATCCCTAGGTGTGGGGTTTCCCTTCCTCTGGCACTGATTAGATATGTTGATATACCTTCTTGCATTTTGGTGGAGAGTGGGCCAATAATAGCTAGCTTGTAGAGATTTGAAATTTGTTCTCTTGGGAGAAAAATGACCTCCATAGGCCCATCATGGCTGGATGAGAGGATTTCAAAGACTTCCTCTTCCAAGAAACATCTCCCTAAGATCTGATCTGGTCCCAACTTGAAGAGGTTGCCCACAATCCAAGTGAAGGGGGTGCTTTTCCTTACAATTCTACTCTTCTCCCTAGATGACAGATTTGGGGGGAATTTTACATCAACTAGGTATTTGGCTATGTCAGTGACCCATGGAGAGAGCATTGAGATATGAAATAGGTGATCATATGGAAGTTGATCATCGACCATTCCTTCATTACCTCTGGGCAAAGCAAGTCTAGACAAAAACTCTACAACTACATTTTCATTTCCTAGCTTGTCAATGATAGTTAAACCAATTTGTTGTAACAATAAGAACCATCTAATGATTTTAGCATTCACATCAGGCTTATTCATCAAATATTTAATAGCTGAATGGTAGATATGCACAAAATTTTGGTATCCAGTGATGTAGTGTCTAGATGTGTTTGAGTGTAAAATAGTTAAGAGTTCTTTCTCAGTTACAGTGTAGTTCAATTCAACCTTAGAGTAATTTTTACTAATAAAATAAATGACATAGGCTAACTTATCATATAATTGTCCCAAGGCTTACCCCACCACTTTCTCCAATGCATCAGCATGGATATGAAAAGGCAAAGGCCAATTTGGGCCCCTAAGTATGGGTGCAGTGGTTAATTTGTCTTTCAAAATCTCAAGGGCCTCTTGGTAGCTATTTGTCCAACAGAATTTTGATTCCTTGGCCAACAATCCAAACAATGGTGAAGAAACTTTACTAAATACCTTGATAGACCTCCTATAATATCCTGCTAAGCCCAAGAAACTCCTAACATCCCTCTACTTTTGAGGAGTAGGGACCCTTTTTATGATGGAAATCTTGTTTGGGTCTACTTCTATTCCCTCTCAATATATTGAATGGCCAAGGACAATCCCTGCCTTTATTAAGAATTCACATTTCTCAAGACTAAGCGAGAGGTTCGTTTCAATGTGTTTCCTTAGGAATTTTCCCAGGTTAAAGAGAGCCTCCAAGAAGTCACACCCATGGGGAGTGAAATCTTCCATGTAGATCTCCACAGAGTCGTGGACAAGCTCAACAGAGATGCTCTGAACTGCCCTTTGAAAAGTGGCAGGGGCATTGCATAGAATGAAAGGGAGGACCCTATAAGCAAAGGTACCCCAAGTACATGTGAATTTAATTTTGTTTTAATCCTCAGGGTTGATGTGGATTTAATTATAACCACTGAATCCATCTAAGAAAGAGAAGAACTTCTTCCCTACTAGACCATCTAAGACTTGGTCAATGAAAGGAAAAGAGAAATGCTCCTTCTTGGTTGCTTTTTCCAATTCTCTATAATCCACATGAATCGCCCACTTCCCATTCTTATTTGGGGCCAAAACTAGAGGGGACACCCACTCACTATCTGAGATGGGGTATATGAACTCTGCATCCATCAAGTTTTGTAATTATTCCTTTACTATGTCCTTGAGGGTTGGGTTCATTCTCCTTTGAGATTGGCACACAGGTTTCCATCTGTTTCATGGAAAAACTAGTGTCTTTTTGATCTGCTAGCCCTCTAGGATTGAAACTATCCTAGAAACAAACAATCAAAGAAATTTTGGATTTCCTCTATGTATGACAGATAAGAGAGAGGCAAAGGAACCAACCTGGATCTTCTGCTTGAGTCCTTGCTTGAAGTCTCTTCCCCTTGATAGAGCTTGCAACTCCTTTCCTACTTATCCCGCTTAGAGATTACCTGTAGAGACAAAGTAACAAAACACCATCAAAGAATCTTGATCTATTATATCATAAGCATTGCAGAATCAGATATACAATGAACATACAATGGCATTCACAAATAACAACATCCACAAATAATAAAAATCAAAGAAATTTATTAATAATAGAAGAGAGGATTACAACCTAGTTGTCTGATCCAACATCATCCTCCCAGAATCAAAGCCCTCTTCACCTCATGAAAAGCAAGATCACCCAACAATACAATGTTCCTTCTCAAAGACAAACTATCAGCACTTCCTTACAAATTACAAAATTCCAGCCTCTAGATCTCTCAGATGAGCGATCCATTTATAGATGTCTGCAAGGGTGTGATTCATCTCTGGGTTTTTGATTAGTGTCATTCCTCTTGTTTTTCTTGGTTCCACTTTGATATTTCTTGGATCTCTTACTCATCCCTGGCGAATTCAGAGAGGTAAGTGTCATAGGAGAAGTTTCTAGAAGATTCCATGAGCATCCAGTTAGCAAACTGTCTCAGAAATTTGTCCATTCTCACTCATCACACCCCATAGAAGGCCTTTTCAATATGCATCACACATGTCTAGTTTAGGAGTTAGTATGCATCGCGTCCTAACAATGGCGCAGTCAGTATGGTCCAGTTTTGGCCAGTTCTGAGTGGTTTTTCAAGTGGAACTTCTGGGGAATAATGTAATCAGTTGACCATGATCCTTTAGGGAATGAAACAAAACTTTTAGGGTTTAAAGATCCCTTGGTTTATCGACATATAATATTGGATTTGCAATGCCCAAATATGTCTATAACAATTGCCCTCTAAAGCATGAAGTTGTAAATCTTTTGGTGCCGGTTGAAATGCTTTATCATGAGGATCCAAGGTATTTGACCCAGAAGGTGACCTATATAAGATACAATACAATACGTCATCACAATATAATTCTCTGTGATCTAGCTGAGGTAGGCATTCCCATGCTTAGATTTATAAATTCATTTTCATGTACATAGAATAAATAATCGTCTGCAGTTGCAGACTAGTTATTCTTTAGCTTGGATGATCATCTGTGCAGCTTCTGTGTACATTTTATGCCTTTATATTCCTGAATATATGACAGCCTGGATGGATGAAACTAGATCCGGGATCTTCAAACTCATTCAATCTTTGCCTAATGTACAAGTCGATCAATGTGAAAATATGTCCTGAAGTCAAACATGGACATACATCGCCTGATTACCAGCCAATAATGTAAGTTGTTAAAAGACGCGAGAGGAATCACCGATAAGGATAATGATCCTCAAGGTACTACAGTACAATTCACATGGTTTGAATATATGATCTGATGTCGAACACTGCACAAAATCTTTCATTCAAAAGCCATTGATGTAAACCTGTCGCCAGAAGTGAGAAACTTGCCATTGAGGCATGCAAGCTTCAAAGTACTGAAAGGGTTGTTTCTAAGCCAACTTCTTGGATAATGAAATGATGTCAACAAGAAATGACCTGTCATAGGATGGCCTTAATGTATCCCACATCAACGACACAAAACGAAGAAAATGATTTTCTGGAGGTGAAAAATGATCTGACGATACAAGGTTCAGGAACGGTGGTCATGAAGAATGGAGGGTGAAGGTATTGCTATTGAAGAGGTATGAACTGGATGGTGAATTCTCTGAATGACTTCTCTTGAACATATAGATGAAACTGATATGGATTGTTAGCATTAACTCCAAAATATGGATGGTATGGAGGACCAATGGTGATATAACCGGTGAATAGAATAACCTAACCTGACTCAATCATGGTGATGGAGTGAAAGTGTCATGTTCAAGAGCGACCTCCTACCAATAAAATTCTTTAAGTTTTCTTCCCTTTTTCCCCAGTCATTGCTGACCAATACCTCTCTTTTTTTCAAGCTTGAGGAGGATAACATATGCTTGTTCTATAATTTTCCCTTCGGGAAAACCTGTCGCTACGTTTTAGCGAGCCTAGCGACAACGAAACTTGTTCTTGTCTGGGTGGACAAGTTTGTCATTGTTGTTTTAATGAGTTTAATGACAAGGATAACTCGGTCCTTTTCATGTTTAGAGAGTTTGAAAAGGGACGAAAAGGAAACTCCAGTAGTTCCTTTTCGTAGCATAATCCCTTAAGCCCAAAAAAGGATAAAATAATACGAAAGGGATGATTTTTCGATAACTTTAGCGAGCCTAAAAGACAAGCGCTCAAACCTTTTAGCAATATAATCCCTCAGGTCTGAAAAATATTAAAATATACAAGAGGGATGGAACTTTGAATCACTTTAGTGAGCTGGAGAGGCCAATAGCTCAATAATATTTTCATATTTAATGAGTCTAAAAAGAGTTTAAAGTAGATTCGTTTTTTGAGGAACGAGTGGTGTTTAGGGTAGCAACTGGTTCCGGGTAAGCTTGGAACTTCTCAAAACATGGTGATGTGAAGAGGGTGGCTAACAGGACCATTTGTCATAGTTGTTCCTCAAAAAGGTAAACAATCAAGTGCAAGCGTATGATCGGCCAAAAGAATGGAGGTGATGGCAGGAACACAACCAAGGTTTAAAAGGCTGATAGCAGGGCAATCACAAAAGTTAGTTACCGAGGGTGGATTCATTTTTTAATAGCTTGAACTGAGCTATGCTCAGTGGCGGGTTTATTTTTTAATGAGCTTGAACCTTGCGTTAACATTCTCATGGCCCGGTTCATTTTTTAATGAGCTTGAACCATGGGATAACATATTCTCAACCTCTTTTTATGCGAGTTAGAAATGACAAAACTAAAAAGATAAAATGCTAAAAAAGACTAAAAGCTAAGGAACTACTGAGGTTAGGTAGGATAGTTTCATCAGTAGCTAGACAAAACACTTCCTTTGCTTCATCTACGGTGTAGACAAAGGTGAATGGTGTGTCAGACCAACCACCTAACCTAAGAAGTTGACAAACTAAAAAACTAAAAATCTAAAAAGCTAAAAAATGAAATATGTCATTTTTTGCTTGCATAAAAAGGTTTGCATGCCCCCAAACATCGAGGAAAGGAGAGTCTCTAGGTAACCATATGGAAATCACTGCGGTTAAGCAGGATTCTTTTTGTCAGTGGTTAGACAAAATATTTCTTTGGCTTTGTCCATCAAATAGACAAAGGTGAATGGTGTGAGATAACACCTCCAATCACATAACCTATAGGGCAACCTATCTTTTCAACTGGGTTCGACCGCTTAAGCAGACAAGGGTACATGCCCCCTAATCTTCATTACATTCACTAGACTACTCGCGGTAATTAGGTGGATGGAATGAAGGTTGAAGAGACATTCTTGACGCAAAAGGACCATCTAGGGATGATGTTTTTCTCGAAGTTGTGCTTGAACCGAGAAATGAAAGCTAGTCAACAGTGACAATTTTGCCTTCATGTGGGAAACACATCACTCGAAAGTGTGTTGAGACAATAGCTTCCATGTTGTAAACATAGTCACGCCCAAGGAGTATACTGTAATCTAATGATCCTTGGACTACCATCACATTAAAGTGAACGGAGGATCCCTAACAGTCGACTGTTTCCTTTGTTAAAGCCTAACAAATTCTAAGTAACAGGCATAAGCGATGGCGAACCAAGAAATTTCCAAGCAGTGTAGGAAAGGATACTCACTAAAGTCCCTTCATCTATGATAGTGCCAAACACGATCATTTTGTGAACTTGTACTATGATCCGGAATGGTACATTAGAAGGAAGGCGAGATCTTGCTAGTCGATTCCAATCAAAGGAAGTGATTAGACTGCTTGTAGGGGGTACTGAATAAATGGTTGACTTGACTCCTTGAGTAGCAGGAGTTGGGGGATTCTCTTCCTATTGTGAAGGAACGAGTGGATTTCCCCCAAGTTCATTGGACTCTGAAGTAATAAAAAGAATTTGAACAATATCATTCTCATTCTCTTTGGGAATGGTATCATCTAAAGGTGGATCTTCTGAAGGTAAAACTGGGTCGACTGCCATCTCAACCTACTGACTTTTTTCTATTATGGACTCAAAAGATTCACCCTCAAAAATAGGTGTTTCAATTGACAATTGAATTATGTTAGTTAGATTTTCAATAGTAAAGGACTTGGTGAGAGTTTCTTGTATCCAGGTGGAAGTCGTTGCTGTGAAGCAGGACGGTTATGTAAGATTCTCTTGGCCTCATCCAGAAAGGGATAACGGGGAAGGGTATGGTCCCCTCCACATGGCCTACATGGAGTTTTGACCTTTCCTTTCTATTCGTGAACCTCACTATTACTAGTTGATGATGTGCTGTCAACATGATCACCAGAGGTTGATGACACTGGATGGTGCGAACGGGGGACCATTCTCTCAAGATCGAGGGAATGCATGGACATTCTTGATGAAAATGGTCTCCTTTACAAATTATGCATGGATGTCTAGGTTTGAAAAGCTTAGTGTGTAGGTTTTCACCAGATGCTGCATGGTTGCCCCCTTGCTTAATTGACTTCTTCTTCTTCTCTTTCCCTTTCTTCTTCTTCTTAGTCACCCAGTTACTAGCATCGCTATTTTCACCAAGCGAAGAGGAAGAAGGGGAAGGAGAAAGAAATGAAGAAGAAGGCGAAGGGTCAATTTCAGTATTGATTGGTCACTGATTCGATTGCTGAGGAATCATGGTATTTTGAATGACAGAGGTTGGGGAAGCCAGACCGACAAACCAATTGTGATTCCTGGAAGGGATAATGTGGCCATATACGAAGCACCAATATTTCCCCAAGAAGAAAATGGACTAGGATTTCTCTCAAGAGGGATCCCTTTATTGGTGGACTCCATTATCTCAATCTAATATCAACAAAGGGATAGGGATATTATTCCGAATTTAATAAATTTTAATGATGCTTTGACACAACTTTTCTTTTTCAATTTTTAAGGTTCAAGAAAAAGCTAAAGATGACTCTAGTCTCCTTCGATTTTTAATAAGCCTGAAGTGACAAGTGCTCAGATGGACCATTTCTTATAAGGAGTCGAAAAGGAATGAAGTCACTACTCTAGAAATCTAGACAGAGGGATTACCAAACCAATCGCAAAACTGCAATATACACCTTGGTGATAAATTAAAGAGAAATTACTAAAGACTTATGTATGGTAGTCAATATTCTCGAATGCTATCTTCAGTGCATTGCGATCAATAGGGCGGTAAACATGACTTCCTATGGATAAAGGATATAAGCCTATTGTGGTCTCCCAATATATACTCGACGGTATGGGGAGCACAAGTCTGTGCTAACACTTGTCGTATTAAAGAGGAGGAATCGCCCAACCTTCGATGAAAACAATAGCTACTAGATTTTACAACACCAGAACACGTCTCTAGCCTAGACCTCTAAATGTGTTGCGTTAGGTTCCAAAGAATTGTTAAGTTGATTGAAATTTATTTTAGATTTGATCTTGATTAGAAGTTTTCATTTCAATGGTTCACTGCGTGATGTAGATGTAAAATTCCTAAATGCAATCTACAATGATAAACAATCGTTGTTTATTTTTAGCAATGAAAATCCTAGCTACCAAGGAAAGAAGATTACAATTCTTTCAAAAAAAGAGCAAAGAGCACACACTAAATGCACTTTTCCTAAATCATCTTTCACACATAGTCTAAATGCAAATGCAAATGCATGTATTTGTTTTTCGTTCCATTAATGTGAGGAATGCCAAGAAATAGAACTAAATATAGATCTAAAACATTTCACTCAAAGTGACATTTCAATAATTTATTTTCAAAATGGAAAGGAAGACTAAATGACACTTTTCAATTTCAAATAGAAAATGCTTTCGACACTTCAAATAAAAACAACTCAAATCAAATACGAATCAAAAAGTTCAATTGACTACCTAGAGAAGGAAGACTCAATGACACTTCTCTTTTCGACACAAAAATGACATATTGATTTAAGTAATTTTTCGATAAAGGATTATAAATGATGGAAAAATACATAAAGAGATTTATTAATCCTTATCAATGGAGGCTGAAAAATTTAATGCAAGTAGACTTCAACGATGAGATATTGTTCATAAGCAACAAAAGACAACTAAACAGAGCTGAAAACAAAGACAAAAAACCCCAAATTTCAAGGAGAGAAATAGGATTACTCATTCATCGCACTTGTGCTTCATAGAAATAGGGATGCATCGCACCTACTACACTCGGGAAGTGTGATGCATACTAGTTCATAGTGACAGACAGTGTGATGGGCCCGGCAGTGCAACTGAGATGGGTTTTGGCTCAAATTTGCAACTGATTTCAGTGGATTAAGCTGAGCTATGATGGACAGTAAAAAGAAAAGTACAGAGTTATGATCTTGGGAGGTTACTGAGCTACCAAAAGGGCATCTAGAATGATTGTAAGTCAGATGTTCAGTTCATAAACTAAACCGAAGATTGACTGAAGCAACATTCATCTACATTGCAATTACAGAGCAAGAGAAGTTCAAAGGCTATCTAGCTAACTTGACGATCCATCTACAGTTTATAAAGCAAACAAAAACAATAAACAAACAAACTATTCGCTCCCCATTGGAGTCACCATTTTGCTTTGAGGAAAAACTAGTGTCTTTTCGATCTGCTAGCCCTCTAGGATTGGCAGCTATCTTAGAAACAAACAATCAAAAAAATTTGGGATTTACTCTATGTATGACAGATAAGGGAGAGGCAAAGGAACCAACCTGGATCTTCCACTTGACTCCTTTCTTGAACTTTCTCCCCCTCGAAAGAGCTTGCAACTCCTTTCCTACTTATCCCGCTTAGAGAATACCTATAGAGACAAAGTAACAAAACACCATCAAAGCATCTTGATCTATTATATCATCAGCATTGCAGAATCAGAAATACAATGAACATACAATGGCATTCATAAATAACAACATTCACAAATACACGATTGTATGGAGGAAAACTCAAAGAACTTTATTAATAATAGAAGAGAGGATTACAACCCATCTGTCTGATCTAGCATCATCCTCCGAGCATCAAAGCCCTCTTCACCTCATGAAAAGAAAGATCACCCAACAATGCAATGTTCCTTCTCAAAGACAAACTATCAGCACTTCCTTACAAATTACAAAATTCCAGCCTCTAGATCTCTCAGATGAGGGATCCATTTATAGATGTATGCAAGGGTGTGATTCATCTCTAGGTTTTTGATTAGTATCATTCCACTTATTATTCGTGGTTCCACTTGGAAAATTCTTAGATCTATTACTCATCCCTGGGCAAATTCAGAGAGGCAAGTGTCATAGGAGAAGTTTTTAGAAGATTTCATGAGCATCCGCTTAGCAAACTGTCTCATACATTTTTCCATTCTCACTCATCACACCCCACAAAAGGCCTCTTTAGTATGCATCACACTTGGCTAGTGTAGGATTCAGTATGCATCACACCCTGACAGTGGAGCAGTCAGTATGGTCCAGTTTTGGCCAGTTCTAAGTGTTTTTTCATGTGGAACTTTTGGGGAATGATGTAATCAGTTTACCATGATCCTTTATGGCATGAAACAACACTTTTAGGGGTTAAAGAGCCCTTAGTTTAACTACATATAAGATTGGGGTTGTAGTGCCCAAATATGTTTATAACAACATCCCTCTTAAAGTAATGTTACCTAGTATTGCACCAAGAGTGGTTCAACTCCCAAGGGCTCCTCAACACTATTTATCAACCCAAGGCTCATACAAACTTTGAGGTGACAATGCTATATACATAGTAGATGGGATTCTACTCATCCCACCCTCAACTAGGACATTTGATCAATCGTGCTCCAAGACCATTCTTTCTACTGAATTAGAAGGAAACTAACTAATGAAGGTGAAATTTAGAATCTATATGTAATGATAAAAAGGAAAATGTTTTTTAAACCTCGACTTGTAAATTTTATTGAATCAATTCATGAAAATAAAATAGCTACACTACTTGCAGAAATGGAACTACAGTATCTTGCAATCAACCATCTAGCTACCAAATCTAGTTGCAGAAAAGAAACTAACCTATCATAACTCAGGATCCTATGCATCATCTATCTAGGTCATATTTGCATATAAATCAATGTTCTATTTGTGCTAAATCTGTGATAAAGAAACCAATTCTATTCTATTTTGCTGTGAGGGAAAAGGATGGTTGGAATGGGCTAGGTGCTTCCCTTGATCATGGAGTCATAACTAGGAGTCAACCTACTTCTAACCTAAGAAAAAATTGCATCACAGGTCAAAATAAATGGGGAAAGATGCTGCTACAGGCATGCTACAGGAGGTTACTATAGGTGCCCTGCAATGCTACAGGAAGGCTACCAAGAAGGTTTAACATGTAGGAATGATGATTTCAAGGAATGGTAAGGTGGATGAAGGTTGGGGTAGATGGATGAAAGGTGGCCAACACCCCTATCTAAGCTCAAAACCTTATGAAGGCATGTTTTGGACTAGGAGATATACTCACGATGACATAATGGGATGATCTCAAGAACAAAATTTTGGATTCATCAAAGAGGGTGAGGAAGTCCAAGATAGAGATGGTGAAAGACCGCTTGCTTATAGATCCAAACATCCCTACAACATCGTATGCGCATAAGCTTTTATCATTGAAAAAATGAAACAACTAATAATTGAAAATACGAGTAGAATTTAAATGCCATTCTATTCTATGCCAAAAAACTCTAATCTAGTCAATAAATCATAATCATAGTATTTATGGACTGTGATTGTAGATTCTTCCATTCATGCTCCCATGAGGGAGATGAGATAGAGGTTGCAATCACAAGATTTTTGAGGGGTTATGTTATAATGAAATGTAGAAAACTAAGAAGCACTTTAAGCTAAAAAGAAATACCAATACATAAGAAGGACCTAAGCCACTGGGGTTGGGCCCAAACCCAAGAGCATCGTCCCTCTGGAACTAACTCAATAATTAACCAATAAGAAACTTCTCATTATCATTGCATCAATGTCAAATACATCACATACTAGTCAAAAATAACAGTATCAAGTGCTTAAGCTTGATAGCTTCCTAGCTAAAAACAAAAGATTGAATCTTAATGAGCTCTTTTGCAAGTTTATTTAGACAAGAAGGTAGCTATTAGAAGCTCCCTAAAAAATATGAATGTATGTCTCCCAAAATTCGAGAATGGTGGATCTTGATCTTCTTTAACTTCACTTGCTTGGCTACCAATGACCTTGAGATGATGAGAGAGAGTGTATTGATCTTGGATGATTGAGTGTTAAGGAGGTGGAAAACCTCCTACAATATCTCCCTGTTGTGTACTCCGAGCTCTTGCATTGAAATCATATAAAAAAATCTCAATTTCTTGCATTTAAACCATATTAGGCCACATGATATAGCAAAACATCTTTTACCCCTATCATTAAGCATGATATAACAAAAATTGTAAATAAATGTGAGAAAGAGAGAGTTCTAAAGATGGAGGATGGCATTATGACCCTTATGATGTACATATGGATGAGACTCATCAAAATAAAAAGTTTGAGCATCGATATTCGCCATGAAAAAACCCAGAGCTATAAAAAAAGCTATACGACCCAACTTTAGCATAATCACTAGAAATCAACATTTACACTCAAATCAATGCCTCTAGTTCAAGTAAGAAAATATGATTATAAACCAACATGTACACTAGAATCAATGCATCTAGTGAAAGAAATCAAATAGGATTAGAAATCACCATCTACACTGAAATCAATGCGTTTAGTGCAAGAAATCAAATAGGATTATAAATCATCTACATTGAAATCAATGCATCTAGTGCAAGCAATCAAATATTATTAGAAATCAACATCTACATTGAAATCAATGCATCTAGTGCAAGCAATCAAATAGGATTATAAATCACCATCTACACCGAAATCAATGCATTTAGTGCAAGGAATCAAATAATATTAGAAATCATCTACATTGAAATCAATTCATCTAGTGCAAGAAATCAAATATCATTATAAATCAACATCTACACTAAAATCAATGCATCTAGTGCAAGAAATCAAATAGGATTACAAATCACCATCTACATTGAAATCAATGCATATAGTGCAAAAAACCTTCTTCCCTCTCCCCCCCCTCCATATATATCTATATCTCCATCCATCTCTCCTTCTTTGTCTCTCTATCTCACCCCACCAAACACACATGCTCTCTCACTCCATATCTATTAATCTCTTTGTCCCTCCCTCCCTCTCTCTGTCTCTCTCTTCTTCCCTCTCTTCACTTTCCATCTATATCTATATCTCCCTTTGTCTCTCTATATCACCACCAAAACATACACTCCCTTTCTCCAATCTATCTATCCATCCATCCCTCCTCTCTCTCTCTCTCTCTCTCTCTCTCTCTCTCTCTCTCACATCCCCTTCTCTCCCTCTCCCCCAATTTTATCTCTTTTCGCTCATGTTGTCCTCTCTCCCTCTCTCTCCGTATTCCTTATCACTCCCTCTCTCTATCCACCTTTCTCTCTCTATTTATTTCTTCCTACCTACCTCTCTCCCCCTCCAAATCCATCTCTCTTTCCCTCCCTCTCTCCACTCTCTCACATACTCTTTCTCTTCCTTCCTCTCTCTGCCTTTCTCTCCCACCTCTCTCTCTCTCTCTCTCTCCACTATATAAATCTATTACTGTATCCCTCCCTCTCTCCTCTCTCCTCTCTCCCCCATTCTCTCCATCTCTCCCTTGTCACTTCCTTTCTCTCTCCACTTCTCACCCTCTATGTATTTTTTTTCCCTCCTTCTCTCCCCCTCCAACTCCATCTCCCTATACCTCCCTCTCTCCTCCTCTATTTCAATTCCTCTCTCTCGTACTTCCTCTCTCTCCCTTTCTCTCCTACTTCCCTCTCTCTTCCCCCATCACACACACACACACAGTCTCTTTCTTTTCTCTCCAATCCTCTCTCTTCTCCCATCACTCTCCTCCTCTCTCTAAAGTCTTGTCTCTCTTCCTTCCTCTCTCTCCCTTTCTCTCCTATCTCCCTCTCTCTTCCCCCATCTCTCTCTATCTCTCTATGTTATTATATCCCTCCCTCTCTCCACTTCTCACTCTCTATGTCTTTCTTCTTCCCTCTATCTCTCCCCCTCCAAATCCATCTCTCTATCCCTCCCTCTCTCCTCCTCTCTCTCATCCTCTCTCTCTCTCTCTCTCTCTCTCTCTCTCTCTCTCTCTTTCTCTCTCTCTATCTACCTTCCAATCCTCTCACTATATCCCTCCCTCTCTCCTTCTCTCTCTCCCGCCTCCATCTTTGTGTCTCCCTATCCCTCTCTTACCCTTCTCTACCGCTCTCACTCCTCTCTCCCCTTCTCTCTTCATTCCTCCTCTCCCCTCTCATTCAGTTTATCTCCATCTCTCCCTTGTGACTCCCCCTATCTCTCCACCCCTATCCCTCTAAGTCTTTATTGTTCCCTCCCATATATATCTAGAGTTAATATATATCATGATATATTAATATGTATTATAATATAACAAATTTAATATTGTGTTAATCCAAAGTTATTAAATTTAATAATATTAATCTTTTAATATTAATATTAAGGTTAATAAATTTTTTGCATGGTATTAATAATAATTTTACCCATGGTATTTTGTTAATAGGATTCACCTATATAAAACCTTTTTTTTGAGTGTTAGTAGGTATAAAGAGGTTTATGGAGTAAATATAAAAAGAAGTTTTATTTATTTACCATACGGATGGTTTATTTATATTTTTACTTATTTATCATATCTCTTTTGTTATTTGGCCCATAAGATTGATATATAATTAGATGGTGATTTCTAATCCTATTTGATATATTTTTATTTTTTTACCATACCTCTTTATACCCCTTTTATATTTATTTATTCACCATGCCTCTTTTATAAATATGGTATTTGACCCATGGTATTAAAAATTATTTGTCCCATGGTATTTGGCCCATAGGCTTCACCTAAATAAAACCTCCTTTTTGAGTTTTGCTTAAATATAAAGATGTTTATGGAGTAAATACAAAAAGAACCTTTACTTATTTACCATACCTCTAGTTTATTTATTTTTTTATTTATTTACCATACCTCCGCAGTAAATATATAAAAAAAGGTTTTATTTATTTACCATACTTCTGGTTTATTTATATTTTTATTTATTTACCATACCCCTTTTCTGAGTGTTCTTAAACCTCTTTATATTTTAAACTTGTATTGTGTTTATAAATAATAATAATTAGATTGATTTTTAAATAGATACATTAAATTAAAAATGTTAAATGTTAAACATTACATGTGTACGTTTACATTTATATTTATGTTTACTTTTTCCATGCTAGGATGTAAAGCGCCTCTAGGCACAATGAAGTATCTTTATATCCCATATGAGGAATATGCATGTTTATACCCTCAAGGAGCTCCTTAGACTCTACAATAGGGCTTGAAGTCATTATAACAAAGTTTATCATATCACTTGAGGGAATTGAACTTGGGTAGCAGAGAGGGTACCATTCTTCGTCATTATAACAAAGTTTATCATATCACTTGAGGGAATTGAACTTGGGTAGCAGAGAGGGTACCATTCTTCCCAACCACCAGAAATAATTAACAACCATTTATCCTACCCCTCATGAAAACATCAATATGTGAAATTGTTGATAAATGTAAATTTACAAATATGGTTGAGTTGGAGGAGTGGACAAAGAGTAAGAGGTATGAGGAGGAGGAGTTTCTTATGCAAGTGATTACCCAAAACCACAACCACTTCATTTTTTCCCCCTTCTATCTCCCTCGTGAAGTAACATTCTACTTAGCAAACATTGAAGTTGTGTATGGGCCATATAAAGTGAATGGTGCTACCCATGTGCCTTCCCATCTTATAGGATGTGTTGGGATAAAGTCACCATGCAAAAAATTACATGGGAGTAGGTAGTGGAGAGGAAAAGAGGTAGAACAAGAAAACTAAAATGCAGAGGAGAAAGAAGATCACAAAAACATGAGAGGAGACAACAAAGGAGAAGGAACATTTGGAGTGTTGCATTGGAGAAGAAGTAGCCTTGAGCCAAAACATTGTTTTGGGACATTGTTCCTTGTAAAATTTTGTGTGTCTAATGGTTGTATGATTGTGTTGGATTGGCTAGTGATGACTTCGTGGAGACAATGGCTCACTTCTTTTTGAGTAAGTTGATAAGCCCCTGTGTTCTTGCTAGAGAGTTGATAAACAACTTAGATCTTGTTTAATGGGCTAAAAAACCACTAGGATTTTCTTTCGAAGGTTCATAAACCGCTTGGCATGCTAAGACTCTTAGGTGAGTACTGAAATGTGATAATAAATGGCTATGCGCTTGACTATGAGGTTGATAAATAACTTAAGTGCTTGGAAAATAACCTAATAAACAACCTTGATAATGATTTCTAGACTCTTGTAGTGATTTCCATGAAAATCTAGCTGATAGACCACCCTTAGAGTGAGATCGTACATGCATTGAAGAAATGACACCCTTACCTCATGGGAAGAGACTTCAAGATAAAACCAGATCATGATAGTCTTAAATACTTATTAGAATAAATATTATCTTTAGAAGAGAAACAAAAATGGTTCACAAACATATTGGGTTATGACTTTGAAATCATCTATAAAAAAGGGAAGCAAAATGTTGTTGAAGTTGCACTCTCAAGAAGCGATGAAGATGTCAAAGCATTTCTATATGCTATTTCTATTATCCAACCTAATTGGATAATTAAAGTAAGGGATGAATGGAAGAATGAAGAAGACAAGTGGACACTCATTCAAAAGTTACAGCAAGGTCCTGGTACATATGATACATTTATCTGGAATAAATATTTATTATGGTACAAAGATCACCTATATCTATGTAAGAACTCCCAACTCAAACAAAAGATCCTTTTGGAATTGCACACCTCTCCTTTAGGAGGGAACTCGGGATTTTTAAAAACTTACCACAATGTTAAGAAGGACTTTTTTGTGGGAGGACGTTAAATCAAATATTCAAAATTTTGAGGTAGAACGTTTTGTTTACAAACAAAACAAATTTGAGACAATTAAGACCTGGGTATGTTACAACCTTTAGCCATTCCAAGTCAATGTTGGGAGTGGGTCTCTACATATTTTATCACAATAGGTCTCTACCCAAGTCTGAAGGAAAGAGTGTCATCATCATGATAGTTGATAGACATACCATGTATGCACACTTTTGTGTACTATCTCATCCTTTCAAAGCCAGTATGGTTGCTACTACATTTTTGGAAATAGTTCAAAAGCTACAAGGAAACTGTCAGGTCCCTATAATACTAGTGCATACCCCTTATTCATATTGTTAGTGTAGACCCCTATTGTTATTGTTGTGCCCATGTATCGCCTTGTTATTATTTTTATTCCCCACAGAAACCCGCTATTGTTATTGTTGTTCCCTTAATTATCATTGTTATGTAGGCTCTCATTACATTATGACCCCTTAGACTCCCATATACACTAGGGAGGTCTTATCATTTAAATCATCCAAGAAATGTTAATTTTTGTAAGGTAAATGTGGTTTACCAATAAAAGAGGCTAATTTTTAAGTCGTATATTTATCTTCTCTTCTATTTTGTGAGCTGGTTGCACAACGTTTGGTATCAAGGCTTTGGATTCTAGGGTTTCACTTCTTCAAATAGGGCATCTTGGAATTTTTGCTTCAAATTTTTTATACCAAGATTCAAAATATTAAATTGCAACCATGTGGAGCCTAAATATCAGTGAACCTCGTGTGTGTGTTTTAGATATTGGTTCACTATATTATCATAATTACAATCCAAGGAAGTTAGGGTTTTTTCCAGGCTCAAGAATTCCATCTCAAATAGGTGACCTAAGGAAAATCCTCATAACTTTCTCTCTCAGCATCATATTTGAATTTCGTAACAAGTAACTGAAGGTGGACAAACTGTAGTTTTTGGGGTATAATTTTCAGGGCCCAAGGTCAAAACAATGACAGGTGTCACTTCGCAAAAGTTTGCTCTGCTAAACCTGTTATCACTCAGGTTGTCCCTAAGCTCCTGTAGGGATACGGCCGAGGTAACCACAAACCAATCTTTGGATGGCAGGTTCTAGCCCACCTGCGATCATAGAGGGCTCTCTCTTTATGATTTAACTATGTTGATGGTGATTTTAGGATAGCTATTGAGTTCGAAGGTTTGGTATTGAGTTTGGATGGAGTTTCAGGTGGAGGGAAAATATTTTCAAGTGGAGAGGTAAAGCATGGGGCAGAAAATTTCAAACCATTGGGCGTGGAGTTCAGGAGTTAAGCTGGTGGTGTGTTTTCTTCGTCACAAGATAAGTGTGAAGCAAGGTAGTTGCATATAACACAATCTTCAAACTAAAAGGATGAATGATATGTAAGGAATGAGAGGCACTTAAGAATCTCTCACTCAGATTAACAGAGGGAAGGATGATCTGTATCTAGGGGCAACGAAGCATCCCTGGATAACTGTCTTGGGTTAAGGCAAACATGAGCTGTGTGGAATTCATATTTATGCCTAAACAGAGGAAAAAATAAAGAAACAACAGAAATTGAGCATAGAGTGTATTTAAACAAATTCTAAGCTAATCTTCTTTTCTGCTGTTTAGATGGCGTAATTGATGAATGAAAACAGAGATAAGAAGTACTTATTGAGTTTTATACGACAGCACAAGAATTCCACAGTTAATCTTCAACCATTCAAACACAGCAACATTTCATCCTCCATACTCCTGAGCAATCTTTGATTATAGAAAATTTCCAAGCATACAGTGCGAGTCTCCCTCAGAGTCTATCAACCCAAAATTATAAAAAACAACCAACCCTTAATACATCTGCCTTCGCAGCATATATAGAAGCTTTTTACAAAAAAAATCCCATTGGGAAAATATCTAGACATAACTGTGTCCAGCTACCCTGACATGCTTAAGAACTATTCATGAAGAAAAACTGGCATAATAATAACTAAGAAAGTAAATGCGTTCAATTTAGCCATTGTAGGTGTCCTGATTGTTGTTGACTCTTGGACTGAGAAAGTCAGTCGATGAGCGCCATTTTGATGAGATGTTCTGGGTGCTCTATCACCTGCCACCTGTTCATCCTTCCAAAAGCTTTCTCCGTGCCAATTCCAATTGTTGTTTGCCCTGGACTTTCCTGATAGCAAAAGTGGTGCAATGCAATTTTCTTGCAAAAACAAAATATGTAGAAAATCAAATTATTGTAGGATGTGGAGCAGACTTTACCACCAATCGTTTGGCGGTAAATGATGTTTCCTTAGTTTGAATAGAGTCTCGTCAACTTCTGTATATGTATAGTAATTGGGCCAGACTAGACAAAGATGCTTGATTTAATACTCAATGTAAAATAGATCTTCTAGTTTATTGTATAAACTCTACCCTATGAGAGGAGTTGTTTCTTCTGTGTTGCTCGATGATGCAGTGATCTGATTCTGTACATATGTATGTAACATGTATGCATGATGCTCCTGCTTTAATAATTTTCCCATGCTAGTAACTAGGCTGGGTAAACCTCTGCTTTGTAAATCTGCCATCCTTTGCCTGAAGGCCTGTACCTCTGTTTGCATTTCTTGGCACTTTCTTTCTATTGTCTGGATGAAGTTCCTCATGGTCAACACCTTTTTAACTCTCACAATGGTTTATGTTTTGTTCTGAATGTTCAGTGTTGTCAGCTAGTCACCAGTATGAGTGTTTAGAAAGTGAATCAATTTATTGGCTAGCTCAGGCTTGTTTGCCAATAATGCCCTGGCCTTTTTAGTTTCATACTAAGCTATTGCCATCAAAGATCAAAAACGGTTTGAATTCCTGTCCATTTCTCCACAAGATCCTTGCCAATATTATCCCATAAAATTGTTTTAATCTGAGCCAGGGTCATATGGAGAGTGAGGTCTTTCTCCAAGGCCTTTATTTTATTTTCTACAGCCTTTATTTCCTCGGTCTTCTTGGCGACTGTGATTTTTGATTTATCATAGCTAGCTTCAATTCTGGCCAGCTTTTCTTTAGTTTCCCTCATTTCTGTCATTTGAATTTCGAGGGCCTTAATCTCCTTTAACATGGCTTCCATGCCCAAATTGGCCTCTTGTGCGGTTGTTGTTGCAGTTGCTGATGTAGTTGTTGTGGCTGAAACCTCTGTAGCTGAAGTTGAAGCTGGTGGAGGCGTTGTTGTAGTACCTGCTGGAGGGGGAACCGAGATTATTGGGGCTAATGGAGGGGGCCTTAAAGACAAGTCAGGTTGCTTGCCTTGCAAAGCTTCTTCCAGTGCTTTTTCAGTGTCCAGTATTCTCTGATTCATTCTCATAAGTAAAGTGTATACATCCTCCATTTCTTTTTACTGTGCTACTTCAGCTGTCTGAGGATGAAGAGTTGGTGGTAACTTTATTTGTTTTCTGAGGGATGTCAGGTCCTCTTCCTTTTTCTTGATCAAGGCTTGTGTTCCCTTGGGATCTTTGGGGTCATGTCCTATCTCTATTATGATTTCCTCAAGGGGTTTTATCCTGTTATCTTTGGCCAATGATGAGGCCTTCTCCAATTCTAACCGGGCAGCAGTATTATTCAAGGAGTTCTGTAATCTATGAGCTAGCAGAGCTTTATCTGCCATAGTTGAGTAGACCATTTCCCCTGTCTGCTTATGTAACTCAATCTAGTCTATAGGGTGTATGTCCTTAGAAAGGACTTCCAGATTATTTCTGATATAATCTGCAGCCGATTGTGGTTGCTGCACGGTAGGTTTGAAATGACTTAATGTTATTTTTCTTGCTTCCATGTCATAGGCTGCCATCAGCCTCTGTTGATTTGTAGGGGCCCTTTTCAACAATTGATTATAAAGCCAGAACCTTACCTGTTCGTTCCTAGCTTTGATTTCAGTAAAGGCCTTTTTGATGTCTACACCCATTTCTGTTTGCTTTTTGGAGGACGAAACCTCCCCACCTGGTTGTCTATCACGCTCCTACTGGAAGGAGCTAGCCGATGTCTCCAAAATAGGAGGGATTTGCTGTCCTGAAGATCCCTCCCCTCCTAAGTTTCCAAGCGTTTCTTCTGAGATTTTTCTTTAGCATAGGGATTTAACCTTTGCCTTTTCTCTCCCTGCTGCTTGGTTGATGTACCTGTGGCTACACTCTCTGCCTGGTCCCTCTTTTTACCTCTTTCATCTTGTTGAGGAGTTGGTAGCATAGGAATTTCAGGTGCTTTTGCATGTGTTGAGGGACTTTGTTCTGGGTTTCTTTCCTGACTTAGAGGAGGCTGCTCCTCCATTGTACTCTGTCCTTCTGAATGCTCTATTTCCTTGTCCTTTCCTGCTCCCAATATGGCTTCCCCGGCTGGTTGTGGTGAAGCAGTAGCTGATGTGCTCACTCCCAGTGGTTGTGCCTGTACGGGGAGAACCTGTGGAACACATTCCAGGTCAATTCTTGTTTCAGCTTCTTTCATGTCTTTCCCCAATTTTTCTTCTTCAGAAATTTGCTCATCAACTAAAGAACCTTCTACCCATTCAGGTGAATTTGCATATTGCTCTATATGAGGGATTGGCTTGGGCACATAGTTCGAGAGCTTATTCTTGATCCTCCTAAAGCTTATGAAGTGTTCGGGGTCATATGGTGACCAGTAAAAGCTTTGTTTCAACAACATCTCTTCTCTCAACATTCTATCTGCATCCTTCCAGGCTTCTTCCCTTTTGTTGAAAACAAAGGGACCTATTTGAGTTCTGATTTTCAACTGTGCTTTCTTATTTTTTCCATGGAAGTGAACTAAGTCTGCATGACTAAACTGCCTGAAATATTCTAAAGAAAAAAGCCTCATGGGAACGTATTTTGGCAACCTATAGGGAGGCAACTCACTCCCATAAATTCTGATAACTGTATGGTTTTGGTAAAACTACCAATCACCAATGTTGTACTCTTTGGAAAGATGCAAAATCCTTTGCATTTCGGCAGTAAGTCTAGGAGGAGGGGTCTCCAACTACAAGAAAGCAGCTGGGTATATGTAGAGGTCAATGAACTCACAATATGTATAGGGAGAATGTTGCACCCTATGAAAGACTGAAGTCCAGAGAACTACAGATCTCCTCTCTCTTTGAATCAAATTTCTTGAGAGGGATTTTGAAACTATCAGGGTGATAAAAAGGCAGTAGGTGATAGGTGTAAGAAGTGTATTTGAAGACCCTTTCCCTGTCCATCATCATGAATTGCTCGTGCATTTTATTGGCTATGAATGTGGCATAGTCATACATGATGGAAGGGGGCTGCCCTAGAGTAAATATGGCTAATAATTGGAACATTGTCTCATCTATGAACTCCCCTGTCTTACATCCTAAGATGTAAGAAATCATATCCACCATGAGCCTGCCTATCTCATTGAATGAAGCCTAATGATATGGTGGAGGATGGTCATTCTGATATCTCAGTATCATGAACAGCTGATTAACTCTTAGAATCTCTGCTTTGGAGAGCCTTGGACCACTATCAATCATATTTTTTAGGGTGAGAGGAACCAAGGACTGAGGAGGCTCATAATTTAACATTTGATTGATGGATTGAGGAGTGATATGGAACAGTACTGACCCATCTGGGTTGAGGATTTCCCTCAAAGCAGGCTCATAGCGTGAATGACAGAGATGAATAAAATTAGGCAACACATTGACTTCTGGGAGATAATAGATAGGCATACTGGATTGCCAAATTCCCAGGGGATCAGCATCATTTTTATAATTGTTCTTGAATTGGCAAACAATCAAGAGGTGGGATTCAAGTCCCCTCATATCCTCAATCTGGAAATCTCTGTCAGCTAGAGGTATCGAGTCCAAATTCATGTGCGGGGCATTCAAAGGAGCAATATCCAGGGCAACCGGGACCTCCATGTCGTGTATGGCTTTGATGGAAGGGAATAGAGTAGAGATAGCAACTGAAGGCGGGATTTGAGGTTCTGCAAATAGTACAATAAGCCGAGCTAGTAATTGGCTTTCGGATTGGTGATACAACACAGAATTTATGGGATGGAGAAAAGCGACATTATTTCCAACTAAGTGCTTTAAGCAGGACAGGTCAAAAGCAGAGACCCAGTGGGCAGTGAACGTAATGCGGATGGGAGGAGCACTAAATTTCGCCCGGGAAACCCTAGTTCACGGATAGGAAAAGAAACTCTGGCTTTCTATTTTAGGAACAGAGGCTAAACCAGCGAAGAGCAATATAGCTGGGCCACTCAGCTGAATAACAAAGATTTCAGTACTTCGTGGGCGACCATGAATAAACAGAGGGGAGGACTAATCCTTTCATCAGGCATATTGGCTCAGGGTTTCAATCTGTGGAGAATGACCAACTTATATGATAGGTGCAAAGTAATGGGTGGCTGGCGGGAATAGTTTACGAGCTAAAAACCAGCTTTATTTGGAATTCGGAGCAGAGAAACATTAAAACAAGATTTTAGGTAAATGATGGGTAAATACCTGTTATGAGGGCACGAGAGGCACTTGTCAGGATGAACTAAGTGGTCGAGACGAACTGTGGAGCCAAATTTGTAGGTTGGCTGGCCGCTGAAGTCTTGGGAGTGTAAAAATCACATGCACGTTGCGTTGGTTGTAAAAAACAGAAATGCCCTAAAATATTCATTTTCACGACTTTTAACTTACTTTCTAGAATTTTGGCGCTTTTGGAATTTTTTGGCATTTTCTGAGGATGACATCATCATGACGTAATTTTGTTGGGTAGTGAGTACGGAAAAATAACATGGATGCTGACGTGGATGCTGACGTGGTTGTTGACGTGGATGCTGATGTGGCAGTGGACATCGTGGTAGATTGATGACGTCAGCAGATGACCTGGCGATATGGCGGGGTGACATCGCAGTGACACATGGGCAGAAGGGAAAGCAGTTTTATACTGCATCGGACCGCCTTGGGTACGGAGGCGGTATTCATCAGGGGCGGCCTGATGCAATCGGAAAGCGCCACGCGTCCCGGTGTACGACGGTGAAACCGTCGGACATCGGGCGCTACAGGACTGTTGCGAGGGAGAGCCCGACATGCATGAGGGCTGTCGGATCTGGAAAAGCAGATCCGAGGGCAGGCGGGAGGGGGAAAAGCTTGGAGTTTAAAACAAATGCGCGTGCGTTAACTTATGAAATAATCGCGGCTGCGGGTGGTTTTTAAGCTTAGGTTTAGGTTTTAGCGAAATGTTCGGGCTTCGGTTATTTATCAATCGGATATTGATAAAACCCAAACAGGGAGTGGAGAAGGGTTAGAAGGTTATTTATTCGACCAAAGGTCAAACAAATCCCGGGTTGACACGGAGGGATTAACAGTGGGCCCCAGATAGACCTACTATTTTCCCGACTTTGGTTTATTTGGCTATAATTGCCAAGGGGTGGGATATTTAGTATTTATAGGGTGTTGTATATAGTCTCCTTTAGAGTAGGGGTAGGGAACATCATTGTAAGGGGCTACATAATAGAAATTAGATGTTAATATGAATTGTGAGAGATGGCAAGGGATCTGGGGATGCTGAGTTTATAAATTAGAACCTCAAGCATAAGGGAATGAATGGTTTAGATAGAGATTGACATTTACACAAAAAATGTGGCTTCTTTTCACCAAGTCAACTCAATTGTCAGCTTGTTTCAAGTAAGGAATGAAGTGAAACTGGATTACTTGAGCAGATCTCAATATTTTTTAGAGGAATGTTAGTTAGATGATTTCATGGGGGGAAAAGGAAAAGGAAGTTAGTCATGTTTCCTCGTTGTACTGCCAACCAACTGCCAAGGTGCCAACTTAAATGTGCTATGGGTCCTTCTTCTAATAAACCAAATGGTAACACCATTTTTACTTCTGCATCGATACTATCTATCCAGCCTAGCATTTTCCTTCACTTGAATTTGAGTGCACTAGAATTAGCAAACCCACACTATGCTGTTTTTCTTTTGACTGCCCTCCTGTATAGATCTACCCTTATTTCTTTCAAGGGCCCAGATTAAGCAATTGGGCTCCTTTGTTTCTCTATCTATCAAAACCTACCAAGATTAAACCATTTGGACCTCCCCTTGGAAGAACTCTGAGTAGCCTGCTTTGCTTGGTGACTTGTTTAGCAAATATGGAGCATTACAGCATGCAAAGTATGACATATTTAGCCTGTACAATGTCAATCATGAAATATGAGTAACCTGCTGCAGCAGGAGGCTAACAGTGGCTCCACTTGGGGATGGTTTTTCCTTGTGAAAAGCCAAGAACAGCAGGTCAGACTCCCTTGATGCTCTATTTTTGTTGCAGTCTGAATCCTCCTTTGATGGCCTATTTTATTTATGAACATGACAGCAGACTTGATGAGCTTAGGGCCTTCTCTTTGGGCTTCAACTACGGCTAGGCTGCTATTTAAACAAAAAATTGAAATCCTACCTACCTATACTAATCTGTGTTTCTTTAGCTGATCAGGTGAAGTGAAACAGCCAATGCAACCATTTGAGGAACTGTAGGAGAAACTGAAGTGATTGAATTATTGTCCATGAAGCGAGAAGCATTCTCAGATCATGTATTTCTATAATGAATTTATGGGCATACACACATTGCTGCTCATGTATCTGGTGCTTACTGAGATAGTATGTTAAAGATTTTGAGTTGAGGAGAAACTCCAAGTAATCAGCTCCAGGATCAATAAGCACATCATATAGGACCTCCTTTTCTGAGCTTCCATGATCTGTTGGAACCGCTGTATCTTTGATAACAGACCCTGACACTACTTCTTCAGTCTCTGGACTGAAAACAGGATCATGTTCTATCTGTAAATCAGATGGTAGCTTTACTTCTTCGTAGCTTAAGGGAGGAAGGTTTTGAAAAAAAAAATTAGGATCACGAAAATTATATGACAGGATTTGAGATTGCAATAACTCAATTTCTTTCTCATATATTTCTATCACTAAATCCAGAAAGAGAGTATGTTGGCTTCATTTTTTCTTTAACAGTACTGACCTTAGAAAATCTTCATTAAGCTAAAACTCTGATAAACCCTTCCTGAATCCATTTAATGCTTCATGAAATGAAAGATTTTCTACAGGCTGGGACACCATGTTTGATTGCTTTTAGCAATTTGGAGCCTGAATTTCTTGAACTCTGGAACTATTTCCTTTCCTCAGTGAAATCTATGCTTGAAATTGTAAGTGGAGTCGCCAGGTGGATGCATTAATTTTGAAGGGCCTCTATCCATCGTTGAGGTTCTGAGACGATCTCTATACTGCTTTTGTTGGAAATGTTATTGTTGTCTCAGTGGAGCTTTCCAACTTGATTTGTGAAACTTTTTGAGGAGTCAGCTCCACAGTGGAGTTGCCATTATGTTATCACTCATGTTGTCCCTAAGCTCTTGTAGGGATACGGCTGAGGTAACCACAAACCAATCTTTGGATTGCAGGTTCTAGCCCACCTGCGAATAGAGAGGGCTCTCTCTTTATGATTTAACTATGTTGATGGTGATTTTAGGCTAGCTATTGAGTTTGAAAGTTTGGTATTGAGTTTGGATGGAGTTTCAGATGGAGGGAAAATATTTTCAAGTGGAGAGGTAAAGCATGGGGCAGAAAATTTCAAACCATTGGGCGTGGAGCTCAGGAGTTAAGCTGGTGGTGTGTTTTCTTGGTCACAAGATAAGTGTGAAGCAAGGTAGTTGCATATAACACAATCTTCAAACTAAAAGGATGAATGATATGTAAGGAATGAGAGGCACTTAAGAATCTCTCACTCAGATTAACAGAGGGAAGGATGATCTGCATCTAGGGGCAACGAAGAATCCCTGGATAACTGTCTTGGGTTAAGGTAAACATGAGCCGTGTGGAATTCATATTTATGCCTAAACAGAGGAAAACATAAAGAAACAACATAAATTGAGCATAGAGTGTATTTAAACAAATTCTAAGCTAATCTTCTTTTCTGCTATTTAGATGGCGTAATTGATGAATGAACACAAAGATAAGAAGTACTTATTGAGTTATACGATAGCACAAGAATTTCACAGTTAATCTTCAACCATTAAAACACAGCAACATTTCATCCTCCATACTCCTGAGCAATCTTTGATTATAGAAAATTTCCAAGCATACAGTGCGAGTCTCCCTCAGAGTCTATCAACCCAAAATTATAAAAAAACAACCAACCCTTAATACATCTGCCTTTGCAGCATATATAGAAGTTTTTTACAAAAAATATCCCATTGGGAAAATATCTGGACATAACTGTGTCCAGCTACCCTGACATGCTTAATAACTATTCAAGAAGAAAAATTGGCATAATAATAACTGAGAAAGTAAATGCGTTCAATTTAGCCGCTATAGGTGTTCTGATTGTCGTTGACTCTTGGACTGAGAAAGTCGGTCGATGAGCACCATTTTGATGAGCTATTCTGGGTGCTCTATCAACTGCCACCTGTTCATCCTTCCAAATGCTTTCTCTGCGCCAATTCCATTTGTTGTTTGCTCTGGACTTTCCTGATAGCAAAAGTGGTGCAATGCAAATTTCTTGCAAAAACAAAATATGTAGAAAATCAAATTACTATAGGATGTGGAGCTGACTTTGCCACCAATCTTCTGGCGGTAAATGATGTTTTCTTAGTTTGAATAGAGTCTCGTCAGCTTCTGTATATGTATAATAATTGGGCCAGACTAGAAAGAGATGCTTGATTTCATGCTCAGTGTAAAATAGATCTTCTAGTTTATTGTATAAACTCTGCCCTGTGAGAGGATTTGTTTCTTTTGTGTTGCTCAATGATGCAGTGATCCGATTCTGTACATATGTATGTAACCTGTATGCATAATGCTCCTTCTTTAATAATTTTGCCGTGCTAGTAACTAGGCTGGGTAAACCTCTGCTTTGTAAATCTGCCATCCTTTGCCTGAAGGCCTGTACCTCTGTTTGCATTTCTTGGCACTTTCTTTCTATTGTCTGGACGAAGTTCCTCATGGTCAGCACCTTTTTAACTCTCACGAGTGTTTAGAAAGTGAATCAATTTATTGGCTAGCTCAGGCTTTTCTTCCAATAATGCCCTAGCCTTTTGAGTTTCATACTAAGCTATTGCCATCAAATCTATTTGATCAAAAATGGTTTGAATTACTTTCCATTGCTCCACGAGAGCCTTGCCAATATTATCCCATAAAATTGTTTTAATATGAGCCAGGGTCGTATGGAGAGTGAGGTCTTTCTCCAAGGCTTTTATTTTATTTTCTAGAGCCTTTATTTCCCTGGTCTTCTTGGTGACTGTGATTTTTGATTTATCATAGCTAGCTTCAATTCTGGCTAGCTTTTCTTTGGTTTCCCTCATTTCTATCATTTTAATTTCGAGGGCCTTAATCTCCTTTAACATGGCTTCCATGCCCAAATTGGCCTCTTGTGCAGTTGCTACTGTAGTTGCTGATGTAATTGTTGTGGCTGAAACCTCTGTAGCTGAAATTGAAGCTGGTGGAGGCACTGTTGTAGTACCTGCTGGAGGGGGAGCTGAGATTATTGGGGCTAATGGAGGGGGCCTTAAAGACAAGTCAGGTTGCTTGCCTTGCAAAGCTTCTTCCAGTGCTTTTTCAGTGTCCAGTATTCTCTGATTCATTCTCATAAGTAAACTCTATACATCCTCCATTTCTTTTTGTTGTGCTACTTCAGCTATCTAAGGATGAAGAGTTGGTGGTAAATTTATTTGTTTTCTGAGGGCCGCCAGGTCCTCTTCCTTTTTCTTGATCAAGGCTTGTGTTCCCTTGGGATCTTTGGGGTCATGTCCCATCTCTATTATGATTTCATCAAGGGATTTTATCCTGTTATCTTTGGCCAATGATGAGGCCTTCTCCAATTCTAACTGGGCAGCAGTATTATTCAAGGAGTTCTATAATCTATGAGCTAGCAGAGCTTTATCTGCCAGAGTTGAGTAGACCATTTCCCCTGTCTGCTTATGTAACTCAATCTGGTCTATAGGGTGTATGTCCTTAGAAAGGACTTCCAGATTATTTCTGATATAATCTGTAGCTGATTGTGGTTGCTGCACGGTAGGTTTGAAATGACTTAACGTTATTTTTCCTGCTTCCATGTCATAGGCTGCCATCAGCCTCTATTGATTTGTAGGGGCCCTTTTCAACAGTTTATTATAAAGCCGGAACCTTACTGGTTCGTTCTTAGCTTTGATTTCAGTAAAGGCCTTTTTGATGTCTACACCCCTTTCTATTTGCTTTTTGGAGGACGAAACCTCCCCACCTGGTTGTCTATCACGCTCCTGCTGGAAGGAGTTGGACGATGTCTCCAAAATAGGAGGGATTTGCTATCCTAAAGCTCCCTCCCCTCCTAAGTTTCCAAGCGTTTCTTCTGAGATTTCTTCTTCAGCATAGGGATTTAACCTCTGCCTTTTCTCTCCCTGCTACTCGGTTGGTGTACCTGTGGCTGCACTCTCTGCCTGGTCCCTCTTTTTACCTCTTTCCTCCTGTTGAGGAGTTGGTAGCACAGGAATTTCAGGTGCTTTTGCATGTGTTGAGGGACTTTGTTCTAGGTTTCTTTCCTCACTTAGAGGAGGCTGCTCCTCCATTTTACTCTGTCCTTCTGAATGCTCTATTTCCTTGTCCTTTCCTACTCCCAATATGGCTTCCCCGACTAGCTGTGGTGAAGCAGCAGCTGATGTGCTCACTCCCAGTGGTTGTGCCTGTACAGGGTGGACCTGTGGAACACATTCCAGGTCAATTCTTTTTTCAGCTTCTTTCATGTCTTTCTCCAATTTTTCTTCTTCATAAATTTTCTCATCAACTAAACAACCTTCTACCCATTCGGGTGAATTTGCATATTGCTCTATATGAGGGATTGGCTTGTGCACATAGCCTGAGAGCTTATTTTTTATCCTCCTAAAGCTTATGAAGTATTCGAGGTCATATGGTGACCAGTAGAAGCTTTGTTTCAACAGCATCTCTTCTCTCGACATTCTATCTGCATCCTTCCAGGCTTCTTCCCTTTTGTTGAAAACAAAGGGACCTAGTTGAGTTCTGATTTTCAACTGTGCTTTCTTATTTTTTCCATGGAAGTGAACTAAGTCTGCATGACTAAACTGCCTAAAATATTCTAAAGCAAAAAGCCCCATGGGAATGTATTTTGGCAGCTTATAGGGAGGCAACTCACTCCCATAAATTCTGATAACCGTATGGTTTTAGTAAAAGTACCAATCACCAATGCTGTACTCTTTGGAAAGATGCAAAATCCTTTGAATTTCGGCAGTAAGTCTAGGAGGAGGGATCTCCAACAACAAGCAAGTAGCTGGGTATATGTAGAGGTCAATGAACTCACAATATGTATAGGGAGAATGTTTGACCCTACGAAAGACTGAAGTCCAGAAAACTACAAATCTCCTCTCTCTCTTTGAATCAAATTTCCTGAGAGGGATTTTGAAACTATCAGGGTGATAAAAAAGCAGTAGGTGATAGATGTAAGAAGTGTATTTGAAGACCCTTTCCCTGTCCATCATCATGAATTTCTCGTGCATTTTGTTGGCTATGAATGTGGCATAGTCATACATGATGGCAGGGGGCTGCCCTGGAGTAAATATGGCTAATAATTGGAACATTGTCTCATCTATGAACTCCCCTGTCTTACATCCTAAGATGTAAGAAATCATATCCACCATGAGCCTACCTATCTCATTGAATGAAGCCTGATGATACGGTGGAGGATGGTCATTCTAATATCTCGGTATCATGAATAGTTGATTAACTCTTAGAATCTCTGCTTTGGAGAGCCTTGGACCACTATCAATCAGATTTTTTAGGGTGAGAGGAACCAAGGACTGAGGAGGCTCATAATTTAACATTTGACTGATGGATTGAGGAGTGATATGGAACAGTACTGACCCATCTGGGCTGAGGATTTCCCTCAAAGTAGGCTCATAGCGAGAATCACAGAGATGAATAAAATCAGGCAGCACATTGACTTCTAGGAGATAATAGATAGGTATACTGGATTGCCAAATTCCCAGGGGATCAACATCAATTTTATAATTGTTCTTGAATTGGCAAACACTCAAGAGGTGGGATTCAAGTCCCCTCATGTCCTCAATCTGGAAATCTCTGTCAGCTAGAGGTATCCAGTCCAAATTCATGTGCGGGGCATTCAAAGGAGCAATATTCAGGGCAACCGGGACCTCCATGTCATGTATGGCTTTGATGGAAGGGAATAGAGTAGAGATAGAAACTGAAGGCACAATTTGAGTTTCTACAAATAGTACAATAAGCCGAGCTAGTAATTGGCTTTCGGACTGGCAATACAACACAGAATTTATGGGACGCAGAAAAGAGACATTATTTCCAGCTAAGTGCTTTAACCAGGACAGGTCAAAAGAAAAGACCCAGTGGGCAGTGAACGTAATGCGGATGGGAGGAGCACTAAATTTCACCCGAGAAACCCCAGCTCGCAGATAGGAAAAGAAACTCTGGCTTTTTATTTTAGGAACAGAGGCTAAACCAGCGAAGAGCAATATAGCTGGGCTGCTCAGCTGAATAACAAAGATTTCAGTACTTCGTGGGCGACCATGAATAAACAGAGAGGAGGACTAATCCTTTCATCGGGGATATTGGCTCAGGGTTTCAATCTGTGGAGAATGACCAGCTCATATGATAGGTGCAGAGTAATGGGTGGCTGGCAGGAACCGTTTACGAGCTAAAAACCAGCTTTATTTGGAATTCGGAGTAGAGAAACATTAAAACAGGATTTTAGGTAAATGATGGGTAAATACCTATTATGAGGGCGTGAGAGGCACTTGTTAGGATGAACTGAGCGGTCGAGACGAACTGTGGAGCCAAATTTGCAGGTTGGCTGGCCGTTGAAGTCTTGGGAGTGTAAAAATCGCATGCACGTTGCGTTGGTGGTAAAAAACAGAAATGCCCTAAAATAGTCATTTTCACGACTTTTAACTTACTTTTGAGAATTTTGGCGCTTTTGGAATTTTTTTGCATTTTCTGAGGATGACTTCATCATGACGTAATTTTGTCTGGTAGTGAGTACGGAAAAATGACGTGGATGCTGACGTGGCAGTGGACATCGTGACAAATTGATGACGTGAGCAGATGACCTGGTGATATGGTGGGGTGAGGTGGCAGTGACACATGGGCGGAAGGGAAAGCAGTTTTATACTGCATCGGACCGCCTTAGGTATGGAGGCGGTATTCTTCAGGGGCGGCCCGATGCAATTGGAAAACGCCACGCATCCCAGTGTATGACTGTGAAACCGTCGGACATTGGGAGCTAAAGGACTGTCGTGAGGGAGAGCCCGACATGCATGAAGGCCGTCAGACCTAGAAAAGCAGATCTGAGGGCAGGCGGGAGGGGGAAAAGCTCGGAGTTTAAAACAAATGCGCGCGCGTTAACTTATGAAATAATCGTGGCCGCGGGTGGTTTTTAAGGTTAGGTTTAGGTTTTAACGAAATGTTCGGGCTTCGGTTATTTATCAGTCGGATATTGATAAAACCCAAACAGGGAGTGGAGAAGGGTTAGAAGGTTATTTATTCGAAAAGGTCAAACAAATCCCAGGTTGACACGGAGGGATTAACAGTGGGAACATGGTTGTAAGGGGCTACATAATAGAAATTAGATGTTAATATGAATTGTGAGAGATGGCAAGGGATCTGGGGATGCTGAGTTTATAAATTAGAACCTCAAGCATAAGGGAATGAATGGTTTAGATAGAGATTGACATTAACACAGAAAATGTGGCTTCTTTTCACCAATTCAACTCAATTGTCAGCTTGTTTCAAGTAAGGAATGAAGTGAAACTGGATTACTTGAGCAGATCTCAAGATTTTTTAGAGGAATGTTAGTTATATGATTTCATGGGGGAAAATGGAAAAGGAAGTTAGTCATGTTTCCTCGTTGTACTGCCAACCAACTTCCAAGGTGCCAACTTAAATGTGCTATAGGTCCTTCTTCTGATAAACCAAATGGTAACACCATTTTTACTTCTGCATCGATACTATCTATCCAGCCTAGCATTTTCCTTCACTTGAATTTGAGTGCACTAGAATTAGCAAACCCACACTGTGCTCTTTTTCTTTTGACTGCCCTCCTGTATAGATCTACCCTTATTTCTTTCAAGGGCCCAAATTAAGCAATTGGGCTCCTTTGTTTCTCTATCTATCAAAACCTACCAAGATTAAACCATTTGGACCTCCCCTTGGAAGAACTCTGAGTAGCCTGCTTTTCTTGGTGACTTGTTTAGCAAATATGGAGCATTACAGCATGCATAGTATGACATATTTGGCCTGTACAATGTCAATCATGAAATATGAGTAACCTGCTGCAGCAGGAGGCTAACAAAACCAATCTATAATCAGGTCATCGTGGGAGATTGGGCATAATGTTTTCTTAAAAAATCCAATAATAGTCTGACTTATGGGGTTAGAAAGAAAGTTTAGAGGGCTAATATAGGATGAAATTTCAGTACTTGGAGATATGAAATTACAAAGATACAATAGATTCAATTTTAGCCTCCTAAAAAGAAAGAAAAAGGTGTGTATTTTTTAAAATTTGCCTAGCTTTTGCTGGAAAAATCTGTTTGAAGTGGTTCAAAGGGAATATTGAAGCATATATATCAGTATTTCGTTCTAAAATTCCTCCCAAATAAAATAATTCTATGCCCATTAAGCCCTCGGAAAGCTCTACTATGACTCATGAAGAGGGAGAATTGCAACATCATATATCAAAATTACAGGACCAAGTGCAACAAATTTCACTCTCACAAAGAGAAACCAAATATGAAATAAAAGGGGACATGGATGGCTTAAAAAGGGACGTGGAAGTTTTTAAGGATGGTTTCAATTACACATGGAAGATTTGAAGCGTGGTTTAAAATCAGAGCTAGAAGCAACAATGAATGTTAAGATGGAAGGATTGAAAAAGTTGCTGCAAGAAAGGGTTCCCAATGGTGACAAGATAATCCCATAAAATAATGATGAGGATAAAAGGAATATGAGTTATGATTTTAGAGAATTCAATTATGGGTTTAAGACCCACCACATTCCAAAGATCGATATGAGGATGTTTGATGGAAAGGATCCGGTAACATGGATACTATAGATGGAGCAATATTTTGATCTTCATGATGTGCAACACAGACAAAATGTATGCATTTAAACTCTATATTTAGAAACCAATCAGTTTGTATGGTATTGATGGATTTGTTTGCATAAACAACTTGTCACTTGGTCAATTTTAATGGAGAAAATGATAGCAAGTTATGAGGATACAAAGAGAAACACCTTCTTTAGCAAATTGACAAATCTCAAATAAAAGGGTTGAATGACAGAGCACATTAAGGAATTCTAAAAATTGAATATCAGGGTAATTGATATTCCAGAGGAGCATAATATTGATGCCTTCATAGGTAATTTGAAGGGTAACCTCCAACATGAGGTTAGCCTTTCGGAACCTAACTCATTGGAGAAGGCATTAAGGGTGGCAAGAAAAGTTGAAAGCAAAATTATGGCAACAGGGAAGTCTATCACTCACAACTACAAAGATTGAAGTGTTGCTACTCCTAGCCTTCCACAACCCACAAAGTTGATTCCATAACAAATGGAGGAAAAAATATCAAAAGGGATTAGTTATAGTTGATAAGAAGAAATTATTCTACATAGATTGTGAAAAGGAGGGAGAGAATGAACAAGAAACATCAAAAGAGGAGGATATACACCAGGAACCAACCGCAAAAAAACAATAAATGAATCTGACCATATCATGTAATGCATTGCAAGGAATTACCACTCCTCAATCTATAAATATAAAAGGATATATCAAGAATAAAAAGGTAATAGTGCGGATGGATATATGTAGTACCCATAATTTTATTCATTGTAGGATAGCCAAGGAATTGAATCGTTTCCTATATCTAGCACTAGAGTGTTAAGCGATGGTTGCAAATTGAAGAAATATAAATTCCTCTAAAAATTGCCATAATATCAAGCTAATCATGGGGAAATATGTATTTAATATTCTAATGCTTTCCATTCCAATGAGTGGTGTTGATGGTGTACTAGGAGTCCAATGACTACAATCTTTGGGGATGATAGCTTTTAATTTTCAAGAACGTTTCTTGAAATTTTGTTTGGGAAGGAAAGGAAGTTGAATTAAGGGGTATCGCATGGAAAATGGGAAAGACAATTAGCTCTAATGGCATGAAATAGCTTCTAAAGAAAGAACAATGGGGCGTAATTGCACAATTATGCTCACTAGAGGTTCAAACATCGAAATCATCTATTTCTCCAGATCTCCAAAAACTCTTGGAAAATCATTCCATAGTATTTTTTTGTGATATACTAATATACAACAACCCTTGGAAGGATCATGTTCAACATTTTGACAGGGTGCTAAAACTATTGGAGGAGAAACAATTATATGAAAAAACCTCGAAATGTTTATTTGGAGTACACAAGGTGGACAATTGGGTCATTTTGTACCTCATGAGGGTGTTAAGGTAGATCCTAAAAAAATTAAAGCCATTAAGGAATGAAAAATCCCCATAGCTATAAAGAATCTTCGAGGATTTCTTGGGTTAACAGGGTATTATAGCAAGTTTGTTAAGAATTATGGGAGAATAACAACACCTCTAAAAAAATTACTAAAGAAATATACATTTTCTTAGACTCTAGAAGTAACTAAGTCTTTTAAATATCTTAAAGAGGAAATGTGTCGAGCACCGTTCTTAGGAATGCCAAACATCACAAAAACCCTTATTGTGGAATGTGATGCCTCAAGAAATGGAAATGGTGTTGTCTTAATGCAATATGGAATACCCTTTGCTTTTTAAAGCTATCTAATGAAAGGAAATTATTTAAACAAACCTATTTATGAGAAAGAAATATTGGCAATACTACATGCACTAAAGCAATGGCAACCTTACTTGATGGGAAGACACTTTAAGGTAAAAACATATCATGATAGTCTTAAATACTTAATCGGTCACAAAGATGTTGGGTTATTACTTTGAAATCATCTACAAAAAAGGGAAGCAAAATGTTGTTGCAGATGCACTCTCAAGAAAGGTTGAGGATGTGGAAGCATTGCTTTGTTCCATTTCTATTATACAGCCTAATTAGATAATCGAAGTACGGAATAAATGAAATAATGATGAAGAGGTGTGGACACTCATTCAAAAGTTGTAGCAAGATCCGAGTACATATGATATATTTCGCTAGAAAAATTATTCATTACAATATACATAGTGTTTATATATTTATAACAATTCCCAACTCAAGCAAAAGATTATTTTGAAATTGCACACCTCCCCCTTAGGAGGGCACTTGAGATTTTTAAAAACTTACCAAATAGTTAAGAAGGATTCTTTTTCGGATGGCGTTAAATATTATATTGAAAATTTTGTGGAAGAATGTTTGGTTGAGACAACTAAGACCCCGAAATGGGTCTGTTACAACCTTTATCCATTCAAAGTCAGCGTTTGGAGGAGGCCTTAATGGATTTTATCATAGGCTTATCCAAGTCTAAAAGAAAAAGTGTCATCATGGTGCTTGTTTATAGACTTTCCAAGTATGCACACTTTTGTGTATTATCTAATCCTTTTAAAGCTAGTACAGTTGCTATTGCATTTATGAAAACAATTCAAAGGATACACAGAAATCCAAAGAATATTGTAGATGACAAAGATCCCATTCTCAGCGGATATTTTTGGATGGAATTGTTTTCTTGTCTTGGTAATGAATTAGCTGATATCTCATCTTATCATCCTCAATATGCCAGGCAAACTGAGATAGTGAAAAATGTTTGGAAATATATCTTCGTTGCTTTGTATCTGATAAACAAAGACAATGGGTCAAGTGGTTACCTCTAGCTGAATGGTGGTATAAAACTTCATTTATGGCACTTTATGGATATCATCCACCATCCATGACATCATCTTTAAGAGAAAATTCTAAGGTTCAAGCAGTGGAAGATCACATTGAGCATCAATACTAAGTTCTCCAACTCTTAAAGGATAATCTCACTTTGGCGCAGAATCAAATGAAACAACAGGAAGTTGAGCATCATAGTGAAAAAAAGTTTTGATGTAGGTGACTACATATTTTTAATATACAACTATACAAAAAAATGTACCTAAGCAAGCTAAGAAGGATAATTAATTATCACCCAAGTACTATGGCCCTTACAAGGTGTTGCAAAATATCGGTACTATGGCATACTAATTAGAGTTGCCTACATATTCCTGAGTACACCTAGTTTTACATGTTTCATGCTTAAAGAAGGTTATTGGTGACTAGATCCAAGTTCAAACAATGTTGCCATAACTTGACGAAGAAGGAAAAATCATATTTGAGCCTGAAGAAGTCACGAAAACAAGAACTAGATAGCTACGAAATCAATTAATTTAAAAGTATCTTATTAAGTGGAAGAACTCTCTCACTGAAGACTCCACATGGGACAACACGTTTTTGAAGGAGCATGGCATGCTAGGTCCCTATAATACTAGTATACTCACCTCATTTTTTTTGTTAGTGTAGTCCCCCTATTGTTATTTTTGTGCAAATGTATCCCCCATGTTGTTATTGTTGTGCCCCATAAAAAACCTCTATTGTTATTGTTGTGTCCTTACATTATTATTGTTATTTAGGCTCTGATTATTTTGTGACCACTTAGATTCCTATATATACCAAGGAGGTATGATCATTTGTATCATCCAATAATTTTTCATTTATGTAATGTAGAGGAGGTTCCCCCCTAGAAGGGGATAATTTTTAAGTCATGGATCTATCTTTTCTTATTTTCATAGAGTTGGTCGCACAACAACATTGCAAAACATTGGTACTATGACATACAAATTGGATTTTCCTGCATCTTCTTGAGTACACCCAATTTTCCATGTTTCATGCTTAAATAAGGTTATCGGTGATAAGATCCTAATTCAAATAGTGTTGTCGTAACTTGATGAAGAAGGAAAAATCATATTTGAGCCTGAATAAATCTCGGAAACAAGAACCCAGCAACTACGAAATCGATTAATTTCAGATTATCTCATTAAGTGGAATAACTTACCCACCAAAGATTCCACATGGGAGGATGATAATTTTATACAGAAGCATCCAGAACTACTCAAGTGTTGAGGAAAACACTTTTTTGAAGGAGAGGGGCATGTTAGGTCCCTATAATACTTGTGTATACCCTTTATTGTTATCATTAGTGTATCCCCCTATTGATGTCATTTTTCCCATGTATCCCCCATGTTGTTATTGTTGTACCCTATAGTTGTTATTGTTTTTCCCTTACATTATTATTGTTATATAGGATCTGATTATATAGTGACCCCTTAGACTCCTATATATACCAAGGAGCTCTTATCATTTGAATCATCTTTCATTTGTGTAATGTAAAGGAGGTTTCCCCCTCGAAGAGGCTAATTTTAAAGTTGTTGATCTATCATTTCTTCTATTTTGTGAGCTTGTTGCATAACAAAAACCCAAATATTATTATAAGTTATAGAGATCCCATTTTCACTGGAAATTCTTGCACATTATTATGTTCTTGTCTTGGAACTCAATTAGCTCATAGCTCATCTTATCCTCCTCAATCTAATGGGTAAACTAAGATAGTGAATAAATTTTTGGAAGGATATCTTGGTTGCTTTGTATCTAATATACAAACAAAATTGGTGAAGTGGTTAACTATGGTAGAATGGTGGTATAACACTTCCTTCTAAACTGCAACAAAAATAACCACATTTATGACCCTTTATGGATATCATCCACTATCCATCACATTATATTTAAGAGAAAATTCTAAGGCTCAAGCTATGGAAGATCACATCGATCATCAAAAACAATTTCTATAACTCTTAAAGGACAACCTGAATCTCAAGCATAATCGAATGAAACAATAGGCATATCAACATCGCAATGAAAGAAATTTTGGTTTGGGTATTTTTATGGCTGTAACCATACAAACAAATGTCCCTCAATCAAGCTAAGAAAGATAATAAATTGTCAACCAAGTACTATGGTCCTTACAAGATGTTGCAAAACATTGGTAGTATGGCATACAAGTTGTAGTTGCCTAGAACTTCCCGAATACACCTAGTTTTCCATGTTTCATTCTTAAAGAAGGTTATAGGTGATAAGCTACCATTTCGAACAATATTGTAAGAACTTGACAGGGAATGAAAAATCATATTGAACCATGAAGCAGTCACAGAAACAAGAACCCGAAAATTATGGAATTGATCAACTTTAGAGTATCTCATTAACTGAAGAACTTACCCATTGAAGATTCCACATGGGAGGATGAGAATTTTATACAAAAGTATCTAGAACTACTCAAGGATTGAGGAAAACACTTTTTCAAAGCAGTGGGGCATATTAGGTCCCTCTAATACTAGTGTAGCACCCATATTGTTATTGTTGTGCCCCCTATATCCTTGAAATTTTTATTGTTGTGCCCCCTGTATCCTTGAAATTGTTATTGTTGTGCCCCATAGAAGCCCACTGTTGTTGTTGTTGAGCTCTTACATTATTATTGTTATATAGCCTTTGGTTATATTGTGACCCTTTAGACTCCTATATATACCAAAGAGGTCTTGTCATTTGTATCATCCAAGAATCGATCATTTATCTGATATAAAAGGAGGTTTCCCCCTTGAAGAGGCTTATTTCCAAGTCATTAATCTATCATTTCTTATATCTTGTGATCTAGTTACATAAAATAATATGCTTGTAAGTGGATCATTATCCCTAGTACGGTATCCCCCAATTCAATTCATTATTTTATAATTTAAGGGTGGTTGGATGGTGTCAGGTAGGAGAGTGAAGTCTCCTTTAGGTTTGAGCTTGAAAATACTTTAGGGTGATAGGGTGATGTTAGGAAAGTTGGAGCTTGCAAGGTGTTGAAGCATCCTTTTAGTTGAAATTGATAAAACTGAGGAGTTAAAGTGTCCTTCTAGATGGATCTAGTAAAGTAGGGTGTTGGAGCATCCTTTCAAGAGTTGTAGCTTCCTAGTTGGATTTGAGAAATTTTGTACTCATAGATTATATTAGAAAAGCATTCAGTGGTTTTTCTCTCGTAAGGGTTTCTTGTGTATTTCTTTTGTGATGTGTTGATATTTTTTTTATTTACTACTAATTCTTTGAAAATTAATGATTAACTAATTATAAGTGAAATATTGATTCACCCCGCTCTCAATATTTCCAACATAGTCTCTACATGGATTTTGTTGGTACGCATTTTGGAAGGATCTGCCATCTCACACATTACCACATCTATCGATTGGTTTGTGCTAGGGTTATTAATGTTATTCAATGTCACAAGTGGATCGAATTTGTTCCCAACACCTTCTCTTCTTTCCACTATATTTTAATGTTGGGGTGGATACTTTTCATTCTTCGTACCCATTCCACCACCCTGAACGTATCTCCTTCTCGACTTGTCACTTTTTTTGGGGTTTCATATTACTTGAACTTTGAAAATTCTTGATACAAATGGCCATGCTCATGACATGTACATCTAAAAGGAATGTGTTCATAATCAATCATTTGTTTCCATCGATATTCTTAGAAATACATATCAATAGATTTTAGCAAAGGCTTTGATATATTCATATAGATGCATGTCCAAGCATATGCCATGTACTTTCCTTGTTTTATGGCCTCAAACGCTTAGACATATTTCTCGAGAGCATTTCCAATTCCTGCCAGCGTCTCTTCCTCTCGAAATTCTCTATGTTATGACTACTTGTGGATCTATACTAGTTCTATAGGGCTATTGTGGGACATTGGTACCCAATAGTATCCATTGATTGCGATGAGTATGCTATGACTAGTATGATGGTTTTGAGGCAGGTATCATTAGAGAATTTTTGAGGTATAAAATGGGCCTCTTAAGAAAAATGTACAACACAAATAAAATTTATAAGAACCAATAGGATTCAAGATGATGATGTCAACCATGGGGGGTGATTCACCATTTTTGGGGTAAAAAGGTAAAAAGATTAAAAAAAATAAAATAATAAAACAACTTTTTCAACTTGTATTTTAAACTTATCTCCCTAAGGTTTTAATCAAATTTCAAGCGGGACTACTCATTGGATGCAAAATTTAATTCCTCATCCAAGGAGTACCCATTTTGTGTACTTTTGATGGACCCTACTACATGAAAAATGAGAAATACATGAAAAATTGTGATTGCAATCATGTTTCTCATATATTTCTCATTTGTCGTGTAGTAGGGTCCATCAAAACTATGAAACATGAGTACTCTTTGGATGAGGAATCAAATTATGCATCCAAAGAGTGTTCATGCTCGAAATTTGAGTAAACCCGTAGGGATATAAGTTTAAAGTACGAGTTGAAAAAACGGGTTGAAAAAATAGTTTTTTATTTTTTCCCTATAAAATTTGATGATGTAATCTAATCTTATTTTATTATTTCCACTATTCATTTTATAGTTTCCTTAGGAGGCCCATTATAGATGTCAAAATTCCCCTATTGATGCCTTTGTTGTTTGACATTCTGATACGAGGAAGCCTTGCCAAGGGGTGGATCGCCCGGGATACGGGATGCCAGGGAACTTGGAAGGTTAGTGACTAGATTACCTGAGGGACTGTGTAACAGAGAATCAAATATTGGGGTTGGATTTTTTTTTGTCAATAGCTTTGCCACATGGAATTAGATGCACACTGGGAGTTTTCCCTAGAACAATGAGCTGGTAATTGTTCACTGAGATGAGAAATGGTGCAAGATTATAATGCTAGATATTGGATGCAAAATTGACCTTGCTGTGGATTCTAGAGTTCCTGGGAAGGAGGTGAATCCCTACTACTACTTTGAGGGTTGAAGTGTGAGCCTCTCGATTCCCTTGTTGAGAATGCAAGCATAATATCCTTTTATATTCTGATTGAGCAAAAGTGCATAGGTATATATGTGTGTATTATTGTAAATATTGTATCGACCTGTATTTATAAAGCTCCATAGAAAGTATGATTAATTTTTGGGTGAAGCAAATGTGTATGTGTGTATATGTGGTTATTATTGTAGATATTGTAATGAGTTGGGTTATAAAGCTCTAGTAACTGTATGTTTGTCATGTTTTATAAGATGTTCATTATAAATACTGCAACGAGTTTTTTTATAAAGCTCCATGGGCAGTATGTTTTGTTTTTAGCAGTCTTGTTGGTTATATGTGTCATTAACCACTGAGGATGGTGTTCCTCCAAGGGGAAGATTCTGTAACAACTCTCATTAAAAATCATGTAAAAATATATAAGACCACAACCATGGGACATGTATTCGAAGATGAATGGTGGGGAAAAGATCCTAGGGGGTGTTCATTTGGTTTATTATAGATAAGGAAATTGGCAAAGGCAATAGCTAAGACTTTTGAAAGTAAAAATGGCATTTTGGCACATTTATTTATGAAAATAATGCAAATTATGAGAAAGGGAAGGTGAAAGGTCACATGTTTCATGTTAGGATGAAATTGAATGAAAATAATGGAAAATGAAGAAAATAGAGGTCTCATTGATAAAAAGGATTCTAAGGATGAGTTCATAGACTTTTGTTAGTTTAGTTTTGGAGCTCTCTCATTATTCTCTCTCTCCCTAATACTCTTGGACACTTAGAGTTTTCATGGATCACTTTGGCATTGGATCAAGAAAGGAAAAGGAGGCAAGAGGAAGGAAGGAGAAAGCAAGGAAGAGAAGGATCAAGTAGCTACAATAGGATTCTTTGCAGGTATTAACTTGGAAGTGTGTTTTCCTTGCTAGATTTGGTATGCATGGTATTGCAAGTGGTTCTTTGCTATTATGGCATGGATATTTCCAGGTGGGAAAATGATTTTGGCCTAGCCTTTCCATTTCCAGATTGCCATGGTGTGACGAGATTCTCATGTTTTGGTTGAGATGGACTGTCAAATGGATTCAAAGCTGAGTGAGGTGGATCTTCAAAAGAAAGAACACATGGATTAGTGATCCTTGGATCAAAACTTGGATTACGGTAAAGCCATTAGCCTAGTGACATAGAACAATATTTTGCGTTGTGATAAAGCTAGGTATTTTGTGCCTCAATGGGCCTAGGAATTCTCAAACGGTGAATGACTATATATATGGTAAGGCCTACAGGTGGGTTATCTCCATTAGGCCTAGTAATCCTGGGATGGGATATGTAGTAAAGCCTAGAGAGTGGGTCTTGGTTTAGGGCCTAGTCCTCCAGTGTGGATTGCGATAAACGCTGAGAGACCAGGAGACAAAAAAATTCCTCATGGTGTAGGTGGAGAAATTTGATGGCACCCATGCTTATTTTGGCCTAGTGATCTATGGGATATCATGGTAAATTCTATTATTACATGTCTATTGTGTTAGGCCGGTGATCTTGGATGGATTATGGTAAAGCCTAGTTTCTATTGATGAGGGTGAGGTGGTTTAGCCTCAGGATACCCTGGTTGGTTCTTTTGGATTGAGTCACAGATTCATGCTTGGAATATGGCATAGGGGTGAACGGCTAAAGAAATATTTGGCTCATCCATTTTATGGTCAGATGGAACATGGTAGTCCAATACCGAGTTGGAATTTTCATTTGTTAATAAGATTTTCTTTCCCTTGAAATCTTATGTGTAAATGTACTAGTGTATATGTGGATTCTATGGGTGATGTATCCTTGATATTTCATTTGTTATTATGCTCATTACAAGCACGTTTTATGATAGTTATGATATATGGATCTACTCATTCTTTTATTTGTAAATGAATGAATACTATATCTGTGAACTAATAGATTTTAATGAAACTAGTGGCATAAGGGAACAATGCTTCTTAGCAATTTTCAGATAAATATGAGACCCCTATGCTCAGATATGTTGTTTTCTTCTATAGATTACTTATTTGCAATATGTTTGATGAAATTACTGTCATGGTTAGTAGGGGTCCAGTCAAGCCCTTGTTCAAGTAATTGCATTTGTATCATCATTCCACTGTTATCTTTCTATTATGACGATGTAATTTAGTTTTGGGTAGTCACCTAGGCTCTGGGCCTAAAAACGTGGCTCAAATCCCAGAGACACTAGCACAACACTGAGAAGAAAATTCCTCAAATGCTGGGATGCCCATTCTATGTGAGCATCCAGAGTCCCTTGGATGCATGCATTCCCATATCAAGTGAGTGTCCGGGAGTTAAATTGTGTAAAATCTCAGTGGGACCCAGGGGTTGGTTACCAGAGAGGTTTGGGATGGTTCCTAAGACTTTTTCTATTTATTTGGAAGATCTGTATGGTTTGTTTCCATCGATTCCACTTCCTTAATGTCACTTAAGAGGTTGAATCCCATCATAGTATTCTATCTTCACATGTTTACATTGGTTGGCCTCTTACTTGGGTAGATGCGGGAGGAGGGCGTTACAAATTTACTATAGGAGGAAATGGGGGACACTAAGTATTTCAGAGAGATGTAATTATGCTTTAAATATCAGCTCCTGTAGCAGCCTGAATTGGTAGGCATAAACTACACTTAATCTCCCTTCACAAGATATATATTTAAGGATATGGTAATTGACCTGATCCCAGGGATAAGGTATACGTTCCCTTCTCACTCCATTCTTATCTTCTAAATGCTTCCCTTTTGAAAGGAAACTTTTTTTCCTAGCTATGACACTTACTTGCTTGTCTTCTTTGCTCCATCTAATTCCTAGAGGCAAGGTCATCACTCTACTGATGGTTTCAGGACTGAGGGAGATGGCCAACCCTCTAACAATAGTCGTAGCATTGTCTTCCTCTTGAGAGTGTAGTACCATGGAAAATTCATGGGCAAGGTCATCACCACACCCCTTTAGCAACTCAAATAAACCCAATCACTGGTGTCCTATGAAGATGTTAACTAAAGGAGGGTGTTGGTGAATTCTCCTAGTGTCTAAGGGTTCCCTTATGTTAAATAATCCCCCCATTTCTTCTCTATTACTCCTTGATGCTATGTAGGTGTGGAATTCAATTTTTTTTTAAACAGTCTCAGTGGTGAAATAGTGGTAAATTGGTTGCTAGTAGTGAGGAAGAAGGGTTATTGGATTGATATCAACCAAACTATTTCTTCTTCTCTTACCCACAACAAACTTCAAAAATACCTCCTACCAATCAATTTACTATTATAGGATATTAATTTCAAGCAGGCTTCTCATGCAATTGGGTGTAGAAACAAGGAAGAAAGGTATCACTTACTTCTTATTAGAGAAATTATAGGCGTGCATGAAGCTTTTGAGTCAATATCGAGCCATTGAGACTCCATTTTCTCCTCTCAACTCCTCCTTTAGCTCCTCTCGGCCCCTCCTATAGCAATTGTAGGCCTGCCTGTATCTCTCCCCTATGGCACTTTCAGATAGAGTTTGAAACTCCTCGTTGGTACTCTAGGTTGCTTGATGCATTACCACATCCTTCCTCTACCTATTTTTTGAAAGAGTGGTGGTGAAAAGGAAGTCGAGGCAACACATGATATCCTCTTTTGGTTAAAATCTTGGAGCACTCTAGTGAATTGGCATTAACACGAGTTTCATATTTTGGACTGTTGTCCCCACTAAATATAATCATTTCTCTCTCCTCGTGATTATCACCCCACTATTTGAGGACACCACTTAATTTTGAGTTGACATTTCCACATTTCATGGGTGACTTAACTCAAGCTTGAGTTTACTAGTCGAGGGTGTCCAAGTTTACTGGCCACCTCCAGCCTATTAACACACCTTTTCTTGCTTAAAACACATTTTAGCCATTTTTATGCGGAGGAAGGAGGTTAGGGTTGTCAGACCTAAGCCTACTTATGGATCGAACTGTTGTAGAGGTTTGTATGTTGGAGCTAGACTATATATCATTATGATGAAGGGAGTTGACATCTTTGACTTATTTCCTATGAATTTTTTCATTCTTGATGCTCCCTTGACTATTTCTTTTGTTGTGTGTGTGGGTGCCTCTTCTGATGTCCAATGTGTTTTTTCTAGTGGAAATCATCCCTAAGAATGAGGTGTCTCTTCATAGCTACAAACATCCCTTCTGGTGGTAGAAAAAATAATTTCAGTGATTTTTGTTGCGGTTACACAAATTGCTACAGGAGGAGATTCTTCCTATAGAAGCCTTTTGATATCCCCTTGAAGTCTTCAATTTGCATGAGGGGGATGAGGGAGATGATGATAAGATATGAGGATAGGGTTAAAGTCTTGGATAAGAAGAGTATACACTATAGAAATAGAAAATAGTAGCTTCTGTTTTTTGTTTTTTAAGGTAGGATAGAGTGGAAACTTTGAGCAAATTCTTGGTGAAATGGAGTGGATGGTGATGCGTGGATGATGGAAAAATGATAGGAGGACCCTCTTTATCATTTCTCAAAGTCATAATGGTCTTTTGGGCTTTTCTCCTCCTTAGATCTCCCTGTTGTAGCTCCATGGGCTCCTCTTATAGTATTACAGGTCCTTCCTGCAGAAATACATGTCCTTCTTGTAGCATCACAGAGAGGAGGCGAAATTTGGATTTATTAATGATGGGATGGTGGAGAGAAATAGTAATGTGAATGGAGAAGATGGATATGAGGTGTATGGATGGAGGAACCGGTGATAGCTTATAAGACTTGTCAATGTAGCCATGAAATCTACCACTGTGCACAGTTCTGCAAAACAAGAGAATGGTTAGTAGAAATGATATAAGAATATTCTTTGTTCTCCTTTTGTCCTTTTTCTTTTTTCTTTTTTCTTGAGTCACACAGGCTGCCTCAAAGGAGGTTTTAAACCTGCATACCTACCCTTGACGCCCCTAGGGAGGTTTTCACAAAGGGATCTTTATTAGTTTTTCTTTTCCCTTTTTTTTAATCGAGGGTTGCCTCAGAGATGTTTTCAACTATCGAGTTTAGAGGTTTTCATCCAGGCCTTTTTAATTTTTTATATTTTTTTCAAATTTCTAGGAATGTTGTGGACTGGAAGCTATGAAACTCCCAATCACATTTAGTTCTTTGCTATCTGAACTAATAAATTCTTCCTTGGAAAAAGGTCTTCTATATAGCTTCAACCTATAATCATCTACAAGTAAGGGAATTCCTTCCTCATTAATGGTTATGATCTAGATAGATCCATTTTCATGACACTTTTCTACAAGGTATGGACCCAACCATATTTTCATTAACTTCCCTTTAAAATATTTAAGCCTAGAATCATATAATAGGGACCACTCCCTTCTTGAAAAGTGTTTTCCTTGATATTCTTGTCATGCCACAACTTCCTTTATTGTTGTATGACTTCAGTGTGTAAGAGAGATTGCATTCCAAACTCATCTAAGCCATTCAGTTGGAGCAGCCTTCTTACTGTATTGTGGTGACATCTAGGTCCAACTCAACATCTATTCTCTAAGTGTTATATTCAGAATCAATAGAAAGTATATATTTCTTCCCATCAACCAAATCATATGAGTGAATCTAGTGGTAGTTTTCCAAGTGGTATTGTAGGCCTAAGTGGCCTCTACCAATCTCACTACCCAATCTTTCCTATTGCTACTAACAACCTTGGTGAGGATTCTACAATGCTCTGTTTGTGACCTCTACTTGCCCATTTGCTTGAGGGTGATAGCTAGTGGATGTAGAAATTTTGAATAATAAACACATATTCAATGGAGATTATCCTAATCATGTACTATTGTAGAATACATACACAATACATAAGCTCCTCTATGTTGATCATCAATATAGCAACATCAATAACAATAAAACATCAAGAGCATGCACACATAAACACAGTATGTAACCCGGGGAAAGATTACAGCTGAAAACCCCACACTATCTGTATATTAATGATTGAGAACATGTAACATTACAATAGTCAGTACTTCTCACAAGTATCCAGCACTATCTCCACCTGTTACACACAATACAGCTCAGATCTGATCTCCAAATATATTCCACTGCTTGCCTGCCTCCACTCCTCAATACCGGCTCAAGAATGGATGAGAATGGTTGAACCAAACTCATATTTACCTCAAAAGAATCACTCACACTGGGAATCACATGAGTAGAGGCTATAATCACTTGGTATTGACCAATTCTCATTGGCATATCTCAATCCCATTGATTGTGTAAATCCTCATGCACAACTATAGTCACAACCGATAGCAATCTAATCCTCTAACACTTGTCCCTGCTGAACTGAACATGCACTGACATGCAACTGAGTTAACTGATGTATTCTTTAGTTTCACTATGAGTTAATAATTAGATTAACAACTCATCATTAGTCTATTTGCAATTAGACTAATTACAACTAGTTTAAACAAGTCAAACTGAACACAACTCCATCAACTCCACAATCAACTCCACCAAACTCAACTGATTGAGTTCTAACTGAAGTCATGCATGCAAAAACTCAACTGACCCACAAAGAAAACGTATTTCCTTATGACAGCTGCATATGCCACATCTGTAGCTCAAATTGAAGTGCTCCAAGAGAATAAGATAAAGTTTATAGTCTAAATATTATTATAAGCTAATAATATTTGACTGCTCTATAATTAGACTTGACAATGTCACCGCTTTTGTCTAAAAATAGAAGTCCATCTATTTTTTCCAACTTGACCAATCATCCATAAACAACATCCTGCAACTCATAGACATGATCCATATGTCTAAAAATAGACATAGTCTAAAAATAGACTTTGCGCCATAATTTGCTTGCGGGCCCACTTAGTGAAGGCAACTCTTTTCATTAAGCTCCATCATCTTGTTGCAATCTCAACACAAGAAACCCTGTAGAAACATGTTTTCTCACACCAGTAGCTCTCCATGCACTCTCCTTCAACACCAAGGCAAGGAAAGAGCTCCAGCACCCTTGCAAACACTATGACTCCCATCTAGAGATCAACAACAACAACAACAACAAGACCAAGCACCTGCACACAACAAGAAAGAGGAAAACCACATCAACAGGAAGAAATATACAAAAAAAATGTCTAAGGAAAAACACATTAGGTGACATACTATGACAAACACCTTTTACTCCTCTTAATAAGCATAATATAACAAAAAAGTGAATTAATGTGAGAGAAGGATAGTTTTAAGGCTAGAGGATGGAGTAATGAACTTAAAAATATACCTATTGATGAGACTTATCACCTACCAGTGACTGGATCCTTTTAGTCGCATGCAGGTGTGTTCTCCATGCAACTATGACAAAGGATAAGAAAACTCAAAACAATTTGAGCGAGATCTCTGCCAAAATTCTTGGACACCTTCATCAACTCCAAAATACACCTCCAAAAATATATGACAAGTTTTCAACTAATGACATAAGCTAAGAACCTTTGCAATAATTCAATGGCATGCAAGCCCTAGTCTACTAAATTCCTCATGAAGACCAACAATTCCAGCTCCTCGAGCAGTAATAACTACTTATCCAAACACCTCCAATACCTATAGCAACATCTCTAGCACTTGTAGCTGTAGCAACTAGCGATAAAATAATATCCAACACCTATAGAAACATATCCAACTCATGCAATAACTCCAATTCTTCCAACACATGTAAAATCATATGCAACACCTATAGTGGCAATTCCAACACCTCCAACAGCAACATCAAGTCATCTAGCTACCTCCAGAATCTGTAGAAGCACCTCGAACATATGCGGCTCCAATATATGTAAAAACATTTTTAACCTATGAGAAGCCATCATACCATGCCCTGCAACCATCTCTACTTAGCCTCCAAACCATCTCCACTAATTTGTGCCACAACCAAGTTGACATCAATGCCAACCAATAAAACCAACCACATGAACACTGCAACAACCAAGAACTCATCATTCATCATCATCGGATTTACATAAGCATATGACAAGTAGCACCATGACCTTGTTGACATCAATTCCAACACTACAATGGCAACAATATCCCCACTTAGCATCAATGTCAACCTGAAACAGATTTCTGACATTTGAGGCTACAACTCTGAAGCTGCACTCTATCCATTGAAGTTATCTCCCCTTTTGACATCAATGGAAAAGGGCCATACCCACACTAAAGGAAATTCAATAATGTGTCAGATAAGAGAAGTAATCCCCTGCAAGAGAATCATGTATATCAAGGAACTCATTTTTCAACAAATACCTAGCCAGTGTCATGCAATCTCAAACACTAAACATGCTCCCCATAATCATGTAATGTGGATGCAAACACACTCTCTTTGTTGCTGTAGCAACATATCTGTCATGTCACTCTAAACTACAACGATGTAAAATGAAGTACAAAACATATACAATGCTTCATGGAGTAGAGACACAACTGTGATAAGTACATAAGACTAGCATATGACTCCTCTACACCTATCATCAACTAATAATTCTATAGACCCATGTTTACATCATGCACCCAATGTAATGGGGCTACATTAACGATATAAAAAATAATACATGACACCCATTATCCCATACATAGCTAATTGACACAATGGGTCTCTCCATGACCAATGCACCCAAAAGATGAGACAATGATAGTACATGGCTCTTACAATCACACACAAAAGTGATATCCTCTATGCATCCCAAAAATAATGATATAACATTAGTGCATGAAATCAATGAGCATCAATATGCTCCATATAGAAGAAACAACAAAAATACAATCCATATCATATGCATCAAGTACAAGGCCTCCATGAGTAATGATATAACCTACATATGTAGAAGAAACAATAAGATTACCATACAAACTATATGCTAGTCCATGGCCACTCAACACCTTGGCCATCACCATCCCAACAATGAAGATATTACAACAAAACCTTGACAAAGACGAGCAACCACCACCATGCTTCACATATGCATCAACAACAAAATCAACTTACAGCAACAACATGGCATTATGACATAAAGCAGTAGGAAATACATATCCTCAATATCATCAATGAAGCTCAATAACTAGCATCATTATACTCCATAAAGAAGAAAATGAACAGGAAACAATAGTAATACTAGTAACATATGAACCAATACAAGTAATATATCCTGCAAAATCAAGATATGGTCAATATGCAATGCATCCAAGAAGAACTAAGTATCAGCAATAACATCAGAATATTTGGAGCTATAACACCATCAAAAACATAGATTCATTATCTCCTCAACCACAAACCATCAACTCACTCTCTCTCTCCCCATGAGAGCAGAAGCTAAGTAGCAACAATATAAAACCATCAAAATATTGGAAATAACATACATACTCCATGCAACGCTAGCATCATGATTTAGCCACATATATGCATTATATCACATCATCATCAAAACATCATAAGTAGAAGCATGCTTTCTCCATATATGAGAAGAAAATCAAATCATCATGTCTTAGCCATCCAAATACATATTCGTAACAACATGTATCATATATGTAGAAATAGAAGACATAAGAAATAATATGCATGCTCTATATGAACCAAATCCAACATATAATTTGATCTCCATGGAAGCTACAAATGCATGGAAATACATGACATAAATATGATCTAGTAGTATTAGCATCATCAGCATGTGTTGTGGCCACAACCATCATGCTATCAAAAAATTCCTTGGCAACAATTTTGAATGGGTTCCCTAAAATTTGGTCTTCTACCTCTTCGAATGATATTTTTAGTCCCAAAGACTTTAACTCGTTGTCGAGCCAAATTTTCAGTTCTTAATGGTCAAGGCCCCCTTTTTAATCCTTACTGCATGGCCCATTCATCACCCATCCTAGCGCTCCATTCATTCCCTCCATCAGAAATTTTTCAGCCCTCAAAACCTTCTATCGCATCATTATTCCCATCACAACTCTTTATAGCAGAAATACTTTACAAAATATGCATAAATCCCTTTTTTGTGGCATATCACAATTAACACTGCACACTGTTTCCTTCTAGGCCCAATAGAATTATCAACCCAAATTCATAATTTTTGGGTCTAGAGCCATGTCGCAAGTCACTATCGACCAAGCCCAAGGCTATATATATAAAAGGCGCATATGTATTCCGGACCCGACGGCTGTATTAACCACGATATATATTTTATCAGGACCCACTCCCCCCAAATCACTTATCGCAATTGACGGGTCTAGGGGTTATACATATATATTGTGCCATGGTATACTGGACCCGCTGAGGCTATTAAAATATAACACACACACACAGATATATATATATATATATATATATATATATATATATATATATATATATCTGGTGGACTTGCCGATCCTATTAAACATAATATATATGTTATTGGGTCCAACCCTCCCCATTGCGAATCACTATCGGTGAGATCTAGCGCTCACGCATAAGGTGCGACACCATATGCGGGACCTGCCGATAATTTTAGGCTGAGGCATATAAAATTTGAAGAACAGTTATACGACCCGGATACATATTTTTCCCGTGTTTCTTGTGTATTTGGTAAAATGTTATGGTCATGGTTTTTTCATGGAAAATTCCATATGGTGGACCCGATAGGGTATAGGTACCCACCCATAGTATTTCAAGTCTGGGTTTTGGGTTCCGCTCTGTGTTTTGCGAGGATTTGCAATGTAAATCAAATTTACATTCACGGGACTTAATTAGTGCATAAATTAAAAGGAAGGGGGGATTATTTCACATTTTATGTTATAAACACACGATTCGTGTGTTGTAGGCCTGTTTTCCATATGTGTCACAACCATATCTGATATGAATTATTTTGCAGACAAATTCAAGAAGACTTGGTAACGGATAAAGGTGAGTTGTATCAAAATGACACCTCTGCTCCACCAATGTCAGCATTATGAAACACACTATGTAAAAGGAAAGACAGACTTCCAAAGTGCATAATGGAGGCATTTCTTCAGTTCAATGGAAGCACTCATGATAGTGCTAATCCATCAAGATGTCATCATTGCCACGTACATCACAAAGCATGCCAGATGTAGGATGATGAGTGCAACATCTTCAATTTCCTTTAGGAAATGAAAGAGAATGATAGCCACTCCACAGGTGCTAAGAAATGATATGAATTCCTCCTATGTTCCAAAGGAATCCATTCATTTCCCCAAGAAGGAGAATGCTCCACCAAGGGTGACCTCGACGTGTCAGCAGTTTCACTGACCATTCTCATCTATATATGCTGATCTGTGTAATGAAATGGGGGAAATGTAAGGTCATGGAAGACCGAGGGTCATTCAGGGTTTCATAAGTATTACCTCCAGATAGGAGAGGTAGGCTTTTTGTTTGAAGAAAACAACTTTGATTTATTGTGAATAAAGAGGACTGTTTGGTTCAAGAAGGAGCCTATTTTTTCAAACTTGTTTCCCTTTCCTCTGATATGTAGAGAATTTGTGTGTTGTTGCAGGCATAAAAAACAAAAGTGATTTGCTTTATGCATATTGATAACTAGCAATTCATGGTTGTTCTTGGTTATTTGAATGTAATTCAATAGAATTTATAATTCATGAAAGGTTGTTGATTCCAGACTCCGTTAGACATCAGTTGCAAGTGTTATTTGTATGGATACGAATGTATATTCCTATATAAGTAATTGCATTGCGATTAGGATTTAATATAGCCTTGTTCTTAAGTGGGACAGTAATTGATTCATTTGGATTTGGGATTTATATATGATGTTTAACCTCCTTTGTTTTGTTCTTGCAGGATAGGTTAGGATAGTTAGGACATAGACTAGAGTAGTTCGAAGTAGTTCAGATAGGATTTGATACATAGTGGTTAGTTTTTTTATTTTGTTGATGTAATTGAAGCCTTCTTCCCAGAAGAAATCTTTCAACTCATTTAACAGTTTATGAGGTCCCTTAAAACCTGTTGGAACTAGCCATTCCAAATGAAAGCAGGTCTAATTGGGGCTTGCGATCGAGTTAGTTCCCTCTGTTGGTATAGCGAAATTGCACCATGTCAACAAATTGGCGCTAGAAGGAGAGCCTGAACCGCTATCCACAGATTTTTATGATTTCATTTATAATGTCTGCATGGACTCGAAAAGATTAATGCATGGATTGTGGAGGTCGAAAAGACCCTTCCTCTCATTCAGAAAAACCTCATTTCAAAGAAGAGACATTGTGGGAGTATCCTGTCACTCAGGAACAACCAGTCAAAATACTTACTCGGGGTTATGCTCATTCCCTATCAAAAATCCCTATATTTTAGTATTTATCTCTAATAGAAAAAATAAAGCCAAGGATCTATCACATAATCGAAGAGACATTTTCAGCCCCTTCTCTCGAATATATTGTGCTTGATTCTTTGTAGAGTATCGACTATCCTTGGGAAGAAATTCCTGAGGATTCCCCTTCTAAAGGCAATCCATGGCCTGAGTTGGAAAATCATAAAAAATAAGCCCTCAACCAAAACATCCTTATCCACAATATGGCTAACGTTCCTCTTCCAAGTGGGAACCAACTTCAATCAGGTGGAAACCAACTCCCACCTTCGCCAGGAACACTTCCTCCCTAGCTCGCTTAGGACGATGTAGCAATACCTCGGAAGTAGCATCCCTTACCCAAGAATGAAGAAAGAGTACTACCTAAATTTGACCCTAGGAAGGGAGACACTATTGATAACCATATTCACTCCTTCTTCCTGGCCGTGGACATGCTGGGGGTGGCTGATGAAGATATAGTATGTCGCCTATTCCCTTTTACCCTGATTGGTACAATGTCCACATGGTACTTTAGCTTGAGAACTAGATCGATCACCTCGTGGGCTTCCTTCCAACAGGCCTTTTTAGTCAAGTATGGTGATGCTACGGCCTTAGTTTTAGAACTATGCCATTTGAAAATGGTAACCAAAGAAAAGGTTAAGGATTTTAACATCCGGTTCAACACCTTGTTCAACAGAATCCCAACCACTGCTAAACCTATTGAGGAGGTGCTCATGGAATTCTACATCACTGCTCTCCCTGTACCTACTGTGATGTGGGTCAAAAGGAGTAATGCACAAACCTTACAGGGTGCTATCAATGAAGCAGTAAAAGTCGAGAATGAAATGCTTAGTTTCACAACATGCAATCATATAACTAGAGAAAATAAAACCTCTCAAGCATCCAAGAAGAATAATGGGAGTGATAACAAAGGGGTTGAAACCAAAGAAAAGGATACCACAGATATAGAAGGTTTGCATCGCATCATTAAGAAGTTGACAAATACAGTCATCGATATGAAAATGAACTCTAGAGAGAGTACAAGTAGGAGTGGAGGAGAGTATAACAATAGAAAACCTTTCAAACCTTTCTATTGTAAGAAGACAGAAGGTGGTCATGGTCCACTTGCATTGCCTACTCCACCCAATGAAGGGAATCTAAATATAGAAGAGGTGTCTCTCATCGAATCACTCCTTAACCAAGAAGAACCTATAGTGGAGCTAGAGCCAAAACAAGAAGATGAGGAAGAATACCAAGTAGAAGAGCCCTTGGAGGAAGAATCTCAAATCAATGTACTATGGGATTTCTATACAAATGAGAATGATGATGACCATGGAGACAGTATGGCAGAGATCCACACTAATGAAATCCACACACGAAGCAAGGGGCCACTTGTGGGTGTGATAAAACCTGTAGATCATACCAAAAGGGATGTCCACCCTATGAAGGCACCCACTCCCAAAGTTCCTATTGAGAAGCATAGACCTAGTGGTCAATCCAAGAATACCCTAGTTGAAAATCATCTAGAGAAAGAAAATGCATCTCCCACTCAATGAAGGCAACTCAAAATGGTAAACTCCCTCCTAAGAATTGCAAAGCTAGTATGTTTACTTTGCCCTATCCTTTTTATAACATTGATTACAATATTGTGGACGATCTTAAGAAATCTAGGGCTAATATCACATACTTTGATTTGCTGAAACTAATGTTGAAAAGCGATTTTCTCTTGAAAGCTATGAATGAGAGGAACTACAAAACTCCCACCATTCCAAGCACTCAAACCCAAAATTCAGTCTCTAGACCTATTAATACTCCCAGTATAGCCCAAAAGCTAGTAGCCATGGAAACCACCCTATCGAAAATGAATCGAAACTCCCTAGATGTCAATGCAGCCATGATGGGAAGGAAATCAAAATCCATGACTCCCCCTTTCCTTATCACATTTTAAATCTTCAACATGAACGTACACACCTGCTTGGTAGACTTAGGTGCCTCATCCATTGTGATGCCTTATGCTGTTGCTAAAAGACTTCATGTGATACCTGAGAAAACTAGAACTCGGCAATTAGACAGGACAAATGTGAAAGTGATTGGGGAATTGAAAGATGTATTGATTTGGATGACTACTAAACCAAAATACACACAATTCATTGATATAGTGGTAGTCAATATACCACAGGCTTATGGAATGCTCCTTAGTAGGGGTTGGTCAACAAAACTGAATGGATACTTCTCAACTGATTGGTCTCGTCTCTTGTTGTCTCAAAAGGGGAAGGGTGATATGCTAAGAGTTGATCGCGAAAGATACATGAAGTATGTAGTGACAAAATTAAATGGTCCCAACAAACCTTTAATGTTTACCAACTCTATCCTTGGGAATTATAGTTTCAATATCTGTGCCACAGAAATCTATTTTAGAGAATTCCATGTAGAAATAACTGACGAAACTGCAATAAACACATAGTTGGAAGCTCTCCCCTGTAATCCAACTGATGAACCACCTTGTAATATAGTAGATGATAGAACTAGTTTCGTAGGAAGAAATTCAACTGATGTAACACTAGAATATATATTTTCGACACTCTAGTTTGATGGCTCTAACTGCCTTGAAGGTGCAAGTGCTGAGAGTGTTCTCGTTGATCCACAAGGTAATCAACATTTGATGGCCAGCCGTTTGGAGTTCACATGCACCAACAACACAGCAGAGTATGAAGGCTTGCTGTAGGGCCTAAAGAAAGCCATTGATATGAAGGTGAAAAATCTTAAATTTTTTGGTGACTCACAGATAATCGTGGATTAGGTAAGGAAGAGGATAATTTGTAATTCACCACACCTCGTAAGGTACCAGCATGAGGTATTGGGCTTAATTGACAATTTTGACTCTTTTAATATCACATACATACCTCGAGGGAAAAACCAAGATGCCGATCTGATGAAGAGTATGGCTGCCGAACTTTTTCCTAATTTTATATTGAAGAAGAATAAATATTATGTTGAATTGACCTTTAGACCATCTGTTCCTGATAACAACTCAAACTGGCAGGTGTTCGAAGATGACAGGAAAATCTTGGAGTTCTTTCATTGTGAGAAGATGTTCAAGAATGTAGTCATCGATGAAGAAGAACATGATAGGCTTATGAATGAGAGGAAAGGTGAGGAAAAGGATCAGTTCAATACAATTCCCAAGGCAGTTGTCAAGATGGAGGACTTGTATGACCTGTATGATAAATTCAAAAAGCCAATGAATTGCAAGACACACAGCTCCTCCATGAAGTATGAATTAGTCAACCTTGGGACCAAAGAAGACCCAAAAACTATTAATTTGGGCTTGGGGTGCTCTCCACAACAAAAGACTGCATTTGTCAAGCTATTTAAAGAATACAAGGATGTATTTGCATGGACATATGGAGACCTAAGAACCTTTGATACCAGCATTATGCAGCATGTAATTCCTTTAGAAAAGGAGGCTAAGCCCTACCAACAAAAGCTTTGCAAGATGCATCCAGGCCTAGAACCATTGGTGAAGAAAGAATTAAACAAGATGTTGGATGCTAAAATCATCTTTCCAGTCAGACACACCCACTGGGTAGCCAATCTCGTGCTAGTAAGGAAGAAAAATGGAGATATAAGGCTGTGTATCAATTTCTGAAACCTAAACAAAGCATCATAAAAGGATAACTATCTTGTCCCCTTTATGAAACACATCTTTCAGTGCGTTTCTAGGTCTTAAATGTTGTCCCTATTAGATGGATTTTCAAGATATAATCAAGTGTTGGTTTCTAGTGAGGATAAGCTAAAGACAACCTTCAATAGTAAATGGGGCACCTACGCGTATCGTAAAATGCCTTTTGGGCTAATTAAAATGGGTGCCACCTTCTAGAGAGATATGGACATAACATTACGAGGGTTGATTAACAGATCAATAGTGGTTTACATGGACGACATCACTGTGTATTCATATCACAGAAGGGATCATATTTATCACCTCAGACATATTTTCGAAAGATGCAAAAGGTATGGAAACATTAAATCCCAAGAAGAGCATATTCACAGTCACAAAAGGGAAACTATTGGGTCATATCCTCTCTAAAGAAGGGATTGTTATTGTTCCTGAAAGAATAGAGACCGTCATGAGAATACAACCCCCTGCAAATAAGAAGGCCATGCAATCTTTCTTCGGGAAGATTAATTTGGTTAGAAAATTTGTCTCAGGTTTTGTGGAAATAGTGCACCCCATGCAGCTAATGATGAAGAAAGACATTGTGTATAAATGGAGCGATGAAGCCAAGAAAGTGTTTCAGTGAATCAAGGAAGCCATCACTCATGCTCCTGCATTGGTCAGCCCTGATTTTGGCAAGGAATTCTTCTTGTACACTTTTGCTTATGATGTTTCATATGTTGCAATACTCACTCAGAAAAATAACGAAGGCAGTGAAGTTCCTATTTCTTATATGAGCTCTAATCTCCAAGGGGTAGAACTCAACTACCCAGATGTGGAGAAATAAGGCTTTGTGGTTTTCAAGACTGTAAAACATTTCCTTCCTTATTTACTAAAGGCCAGGACCAAAGTAATCGTTCCCCATCCTGCTGTAAGAGCCCTCTTCATGCAGAAGGAAATGGGTGAACGGAGAGGGAATTGGATAACCACCCTTCAAGAGTTCATCCTTAATATTAAGTCGACATAGATAGTTCGAGGGCATGGACTTTGTAGGCTAGCAGCAGAAGCCTTGGCGGATAAAGAAGGGGTGTTCGAAGAACCAGAAATGTAGACCATGTTATATGCATAAATGGAGTTCAGGGAGGATCCCTTATGGATTAATGAAGTGTTGATGTATGAGCGAGTAATGTTAGAAGCCTTTTTGGATCCTGAGTCATGGTACTACGACATACGCCTCTATCTAATACTGGGATCATGTCCTTAACATATGGATGCATCATAAAGGAGAGCACTCAGACTGAAATCTAATCAATATCATTTGGCCAATAACATATTATATAGAGAAAACTATGATGGAATCTGGCTGAGGTGTTTGGAAAAGGATGACGTCAACCATGTATTGAAAGAAATGCACAATGACCTACCAGGTGGTCACTACGGCGGAGAGACCACTGCTCACAAAATACTAAGATCTTGATAGTATTGGCCCATGGTGTTTAGAGACTTGAATGCCTATGCTTGCAAATGCAAGATGTGTCAAACCACCGTAGGACGTGAAAGAAAGCTAGTTGTTCCCCTCAGTCCTATTATTATTTATCGACCATTCTAGCAATGGGGCCTAGACGTCATAGGCGAGATCACTAGAAACTCTTCACAATAACATAAGTATATACTCACAGTGACTGACTACTTCACCAGATGGACCAAAGCCATCATGCTTCATAAGGTGAACGAAGATGAGGTAATATCATTCATTGAGAAATTCATTATCAATAAGTATGGCATACCTGATGCTCTGATATTTGATAACGCTTCTTACTTTTCATCACTGAAATTGACTGAATTTTCTATTGATAAATAAATTCACACAAGGTATGCAACAAACTATTATCCCTAAGGAAATGTAGTTTCAAAGTCCTCAAATAATAACCTCATACACATATTAATATGTAAGTTTGTCGTAGACAACCAGAGGAATTGGCCCAATGTTCTAACAAATGCCCCTTGGGTCGATAGGGTCACCCCAAAAGTGGCCTCAAGAAAATCCCCATACTTCCCCGTCTATGGAAAGGAAGCCATCCTGCCTCCCAATGTTACCCTTTCCTCTTTACAGCTCTCCCAAGATTCAAGAGGAACCCCCTCTGCCTTACTTCAAGAGAGGATCAACCAACTGATGAAGTTGGAGGAATTGAGAGATAAAGCTAGAAATAAATTCAGGAATCACCAAATGATTGTAAAAATATGATTTGATCATCATCTGGCAGGAGATAAAGACTTCCAAATAGGAGATCTAGTCCTGAAATGGACAAGTTGAGTGAGCTAAAAGGTAAACACATGAAATTCCAATACTTATGGCTGGGCCCATTCCAAGTTGTTAAAAAAATTGGTCAAGCAACTTACAGGTTGAAAACATTATAGGGAGAGACTGAAAAACTCCTTGTTAATGGCTAGCATCTGAAGAGATACTTCCAATATCTACCACATGGTGGTTATCTCCTGAGTAGGTTAGAATTCAATTTTTTTTTGCGGTTAGTTTAGTTTCATTTCTATATTTTCCTTTTGTTTTCTGTGGAGTTTATTTTCCTGCTGGTTTAAATAATAGTCCTTTCCAACCAACTGATTTCAGCCCTCTTGTCCTGTTCTTACCTTGCTCAAATCTGCCCTCATTCACCACCTTCAACCTTTGTCTTCCTCATTATCTTGCTGATGATTTTGCTATTTATAAATCCATCATTACCTTGCAAATCAAACAAATTTTCAGTAGGCCCATGAGAACTTGAAAATCAACGGTGGAATTCAAATTGAAACCACTCATTGGCATCTGTTGGGAACTATGTGAGATCTGTTGATAACTTGGATATCTGGAGCATGTAGGGGAATCCTTATAAAACAAAAAAATATGTAACTACAGCTGGACTTTCATGGAGGAACAGTGCATTTTAAAATCCCACTCAGACCTAGCCTATACTTGCTTGTAAGTTTTGCAGTCATTCTCCATTGGTCCCATCCACCACACTAAGTTTTCCAATACCTATCATCTACAAGAAAACCTCCTTTCATGGGCTAAACTCACTGTTATATAGCTATGGCAAATCCAATTGTGCTCTAGTCCTTGTGCTTGAAATTGGAAGGACTTATTTAAAAAGAAAATGAAATGTCAGGTCCTTATGTCAACCTGGAAGGATAGGTTGTTTGGGAAGCTGGTTATAGTAGGGACTTTTGCTGGGATCAGAGTACCAGTTGATACAGCAAGCCCAACCCTGCTTAAGCATTTAAAAATATGGAAAGATCCATGACTACTCCCCATTCAATCATATGATAAATACAACACTGAAATTATTATATAAAGTGCAGACAAACATATTTATATCAAGTTTGAAAAACAATAAAGAGCTAAGGTACACACCTAAATAGGTATGGACATACTAGTGATGGCCCCAAAAGGATTTTTGAAAGTGGGAAACAGGTAAAGGGAGGTCAATAAACCCCATAATTCTGCCATTGGAGATTGCCTGTCAAAATCCTATCAGTTAGTGGAATCTATTTGTCTCTATCCCACCTAAAGCAATTAATGTTGAAGTGGAATCCATGCTTGTCCATCTATATAGTCTGCATTTCAAGTTTATCCTAAAACTCTGATATTCTATTGATCCAAGGTTTATTTGGAAACAAAAATAATTGGTTCGACCAACAATTCGCCATTTGTTGTGGCCACAACCACCACCCTATCAAAACTTGCCTTGGAAGCAATTTTGAATGGGTCCCCTAAAAGTTGGTCTTCTACCTCTTCGAATGATCTATTTACTCCTAGAGACTTTAACTCGTTTCCGAGCCAAATTTTCTATTTTTAATGGTCAAGACCCCTTTTTTAATCCCTGTTGCACGGTCAATTCATCACCCAGCCTAGACCTCCATTCATTCCCTCCATCGGAATTTTTTTAGCCCTCAAAACCTTCTATCACATCATTATTCCCATAATAACTCTTTATAGCGGAAATAATCGTAGAACATGCATAAATCCCTTTTTTGTGGCCTATTGAAACTAGCACTGTGCACTGTTTCCTTCCGAACATGACAGCATTATCAACCCAAATTCATAATTTTCGGGTCTGGAGCCATGTCGCAAGTCGCTATTGGCCAAGCCCAAGGCTATATATATAAAATGTGCATATGCCTTCTAGACCTGACAATTGTATTAACCATGATATATATTTTATAGGGTCCACCCCCCCAATCACTTATCGCAATTGGTGGGTGCAGGGGTTATACATATATATTGCGCCATGGTATACCAAACCCACCGGGGCTATTAAAAAA